>JBBAXF010000257.1:0-32451 GCA_037837765.1 Delichon dasypus | reverse complement strand
GTCTCTCACCCGCCTTCCCATAGAGTCTGGTGGCTCAGGGGAATTTTGGGGATTTTTGTGGGAATTTTTTTGCATTTTGGGGGAATTTTTTGGATGGATTTTGGGTTATTTTGGGTGATTTTGGGGGGATTTTGGGGAGATTTCGGGGTCCCTCACCCGCCATCCCGTAGGCCTGGTGGCTCGGCGCTCGCTCAGCACCGACAGCTCCGTGGGCGCCCGGAATTGCAGCTCCCGGATCACCCCGTCCCCCCCCCGGAACCGCCCCGCGCCCCCCGAGCCCGGGCGGAGCTCGAAACGCCGCAGCACCACCGGGTACCTGGGGAGGGGAGAGAAAAACGGGGTCAGGGACCCCAAAAACACCCAAAAACCACCCAAAAAAAATCCAAAAACCCCAAAAACACCCCCAAAATCTGCTCAGCACCACCGGGTACCTGGGGAGGGGAGAGAAAAACGGGGTCAGGGACCCCAAAAACACCCAAAAAAATCCCCAAAAAAAACCCAAAACACCCCAAAAATCTGCTCAGCACCACCGGGTACCTGGGGAGGGGAGAGAAAAACGGGGTCAGGAACCCCAAAAACACCCAAAAACACCCAAAAAATCCCAAAAAAATCCCCAAAATCTGCTCAGTATCACCGGGTACCTGGGGAGGGAAGAGAAAAACGGGGTCAGGGACCCCAAAAACACCCAAAAACCACCCCAAAAAACCCAAAAACCACCCAAAAAACCCAAAAACACCCCCAAAATGTGCTCAGCATCACCGGGTACCTGGGGAGGGGAGAGAAAAACGGGGTCAGGGACCCCAAAAACACCCAAAAACCACCAAAAAAACCCCAAAAACACCCAACAAAATCCCCTCAGCATCACCTGGTACCTGGGGAGGGGAGAGAAAAATGGGGTCAGGAACCCCAAAAACACCCAAAAACCACCCAAAAAACCCCCAAAAACCACCCCAAAAAAACCCAAAAACACCCCCAAAATGTGCTCAGCATCACCGGGTACCTGGGGAGGGAAAAATGGATCAGGAACCCAAAAACACCCAAAAAAACCCAAAAACCCCAAAAACCCCCAACAAAATCTGCTCAGCACCACCGGGTACCTGGGGAGGGGAGAGAAAAACGGGGTCAGGGACCCCAAAAACACCCAAAAAAAACCCCAAAAAACCCCAAAACACCCCAAAAAAAACCCAAAAACCCAAAAAACCACCCCAAAACATCCCCAAAAAACCCCAAAAACACCCCCCAAATCCCTTCAGCATCACCGGGTACCTGGGGAGGGGAGAGAAAAACGGGGTCAGGAACCCCAAAAACACCAAAAAAACCCCAAAACACCCAAAAACCACCCAAAAACACCCCAAAAACACCCCAAAAAATTCCCCAAAACACCCCAAAATCTGCTCAGCACCACTGGGTACCTGGGGAGGGAAAAATGGAGTCAGGAACCCCAAAAACACCCAAAAACCACCCAAAAAAACCCAAAAACACCCCAAAAACACCCCAAAAATGCGCTAAAACACCCAAAAATGCCCAAAAATGTCCAAAACTGCCCCAAATCTCCCCAAATTTTCCCGAACCCACCGCATCTCAAAGATCTCGGGGTCAGTGATGGGCACATTGGTCATGTGCATCTGGGACCCCAAAAACCCCAAAACCCCACAAACCCAAAACACCCTAAAACACCCAAAATGCCCAAAAACATCCCAAAACAGCCCCAAATCTCCCCAAATTTCCCCAAAGCACCCCAAATCTGGCCGCATCTCGAGGATCTCGGGGTCGGTGATGCGCGTGTCGGTCGTGTGCGTGTGGGACCCCAAAAACCCCAAATCCCCACCAACCCAAAACATCCAAAAATGCGCTAAAACACCCAAAAACGCCCTAGAACACCCCAAAATGCCCAAAAATGTCCCAAAATGCCCCAAAACTCCCCAAATTTTCCCAAACCCACCGCATCTCGAAGATCTCGGGGTCGGTGATGCGCGTGTTGGTCGTGAGCGTGTGGGACCCCAAAAAACCCAAATCCCACAGATCCCAAATCCCCAAAATGCCATAAAATACCCCAAAACGCCCCAAATTTTCCCGAACCCACCGCATCTCGAGGATCTCGGGGTCGGTGATGCCCGTGTTGGTCACGTGCGTGTGGGACCCCAAAAAACCCAAATCCCACCAACCCAAAACACCCAAAAATGCCCTAAACCACCCAAAAACGTCCCCAAACACTCCAAAATGTCCCAAAACGCCCTAAAACGCCCAAAAACTCCCCAAATTTGCCCGAATGCACTGCGTCTCGAGGATCTCGGGGTCGGTGATGGGCACATTGGTCGTGTGTGTGTGGGACCCCAAAAACCCAAAAACCCCAAATCCTACAAACCCCAAATCCCCTGAAATGCCCTAAAACGCCCAAAACCATCCCCAAAACACCCCAAAACTCCCCAAATTTGCCAAATCTGACCTCATCTCAAGGATCTTGGGATCGGTGATGCGCATGTCGGTCGTGTGCGTGTGGGACCCCAAAACCCCAAAATACCCAAAATCTCACAGACCCCAAACCCCACCAACCCAAAACACCCAAAAATGCCCTAAAACACCCAAAAATGACCCAAATTTCCCCAAAACACCCCAAATCTGGCCGCATCTCGAGGATCTCGGGGTCGGTGATGCGCGTGTCGGTCGTGTGTGTGTGGGACCCCAAAAACCCCAAATCCCCACCAACCCAAAACACCCAAAAATGCCCTAAACCACCCAAAAACGTCCCCAAACACTCCAAAATGCCCAAAAATGTCCCAAAATGCCCCAAAACTCCCCAAATTTTCCCAAACCCACTGCATCTCAAGGATCTCGGGGTCGGTGATGCGCGTATTGGTCATGTGAGTGTGGGACCCCAAAATACCCAAAACCCCAAATCCTACAAACCCCAAATCCCCTGAAATGTCCCAAAACGCCCTAAAACACCCAAAAACGCCCCAAATTTTCCCAAATTTCCCCGAACCCAGCGCATCTCGAGGATCTCGGGGTCGGTGATGCGCGTGTTGGTCATGTGCATCTGGACCCCAAAAAACCCCAAAACCCCACAAACCCAAAATGCCCTAAAACACCCAAAAAACATCCCCAAACACCCAAAAACATCCCCAAACACCCAGAAACGCCCCAAATTTCCCCAAATTTCCCCAAATCTCCCCAAATTTCCCCGAACGCACTGCATCTCCAGGATCTCAGGGTCGGTGATGCGCGTATTGGTCGTGTGTGTGTGGGACCCCGAAAACCCAAAAACCCCAAAACCTCAAATCCCACAAACCCCAATTCCCCTAAAATGCCCCAAAACGCCCTAGAACACCCAAAAACGCCACAAATTTCCCCAAATCTCCCCCAACCCACCGCGTCTCGAGGATCTCGGGGTCGGTGATGCGCGTGTTGGTCGTGTGCGTGCGGGACCCCAAAAACCCAAATCCCACCACCCCAAAACACCCAAAACTGCCCTAAAACACCCAAAAACGCCCTAGAACACCCCAAAATGCCCAAAAATGTCCCAAAATGCCCCAAAACTCCCCAAATTTTCCCAAACCCACTGCATCTTGAGGATCTCGGGGTCGGTGATGCGCGTGTTGGTCGTGTGTGTGTGGGACCCCAAAAACCCCAAAACCCCACAAACCCAAAACGCCCTAAAATGCCCTAAAACACCCAAAAACGCCCCAAATTTCCCCAAATTTCCCCGAACGCACCGCGTCTCGAGGATCTCGGGGTCGGTGATGCGCGTGTTGGTCATGTGCGTGTGGGACCCCAAAAACCCCAAAACCCCAAATCCTACAAACCCCAAATCCCCTGAAATGCCCCAAACTCCCAAAAATACCCAAAAACGCTCCAAATTTCCCCAAATTTTCCCGAACGCACCGCGTCTCGAGGATCTCGGGGTCGGTGATGCGCGTGTTGGTCGTGTGTGTGTGGGACCCCAAAAACCCCAAAACCCCACAAACCCAAAACGCCCTAAAATGCCCTAAAAACACCCAAAAACGCCCCAAATTTCCCCAAATCTCCCCAAACCCACCGCGTCTCGAGGATCTCGGGGTCGGTGATGCGCGTGTTGGTCATGTGCGTGTGCACCCCGCTCCGTCCCTCCCAGTGGGGTCCGGCCCCGGCGCCCCCGGCCACGGTCTCGTAGTAACCGCCGCGGCGAGAGCCGAACGTCACGTTGTTCATGCAGCCCTGGGACGGGGGAAATAGGGAAAATACTGAGAGAACGGCCCAAAAATCTGATAAAAACAGCCAAAAACACCCCAAAACCTGATAAATACAGCTAAAAACACCCCGAAAATAACCCAAAAATATACAGCCAAAAAAAACCCAAAATAACCCAAATAAATGCATCCAAAAACCCCAAACACCCGATAAATAGAGCCAAGAAAACCCAAAAATAACCCAAATAAATACAGCAAAAACAAACAAAATAACCCAAATAAATACAGCCAAAAACCCCGAAAACTGATAAATACATCCAAAAAAAACCCCCAAAACCCGATAAACACAGCCAAAAACACCCCGAAAAAAACCCAAAAGTATACAGCCAAAAAAACCCAAAATAACCCAAATAAATACAGCAAAAACAAACAAAATAACCCAAATAAATACAGCCAAAAAAAACCAAAAACCTGATAAACACAGCCAAAAACCCCAAAAACTGATAAAGACATCCAAAAAAACCCCAAAACCCGATAAACACAGCCAAAAACACCCCGAAAATAACCCAAAAATACACAGCCAAAAACACCCCGAAATATCCCAAATAAATCCCCCAAATCCCGTTGTTCATGCAGCCCTGGGATGGGGGAAATACAATAAATACTGAGAAAATGCCCCAAAAACCCAATAAACACAGACAAAACACACCAAAAACCCGATAAACGCAGCCAAAAAACCCCAAAACCGATAAACACACCCAAAAACACCCCGAAAATAACCCAAAAATATACAGCCAAAAAAACCCCAAAATATCCCAAATAAATCCCCCAAATCCCGTTGTTCATGCAGCCCTGGGACGGGGGAAATACAATAAATACTGAGAAAACGCCCCAAAAATCTGATAAATACAGCCAAAAACCCCAAAAACCCAATAAACACAGCCAAAAACCCCCAAAAACCCGATAAACACAGCCAAAAAACCCCAAAACCTGATAAATACAGCCAAAAACACCCCGAAAACCCAATAAACACAGCCAAAAACACCCCGAAAATAACCCGAAAATATACAACCAAAAAAAACCCAAAATAACCCAAATAAATGCAGCCAAAGAACCCCAAAAACGTGATAAATACATCCAAAAACCCCAAAACTGATAAATACATCCAAAACCCCAAAACTGATAAATACATCCAAAAAAACCCCAAAACCCGATAAACACAGCCAAAAACACCCCGAAAATAACCCAAAAATACACAGCCAAAAACACCCCAAAATAACCCGAATAAACACAGCCAAAAAAACCCAAAAAACCCGATAAACACAGCCAAAAACACCCCGAAAATAACCCAAAAATACACAGCCAAGAAAACCCCAAAATAACCCAAATAAATCCCCCAAATCCCGTTGTTCACGCAGCCCTGGGATGGGGGAAATACAATAAATACTGAGAAAACGGCCCAAAAACCCGATAAAAACGGACAAAAACACCCAAAAAAACCAATAAATGCAGCAAAAACCCCAAAATAACCCAAATAATACAGCCGAAAACCCCCAAAAACCTGATAAACACAGCCAAAAACACCCCGAAAATAACCCAAAAATACACAGCCAAAAAAAACCCAAAATAACCCAAATAAATACAGCAAAAACAAACAAAATAACCCAAATAAATACGGCCAAAAAAAACCAAAAACCTGATAAACACAGCCAAAAACCCCAAAAACTGATAAAGACATCCAAAAAAACCCCAAAACCCGATAAACACAGCCAAAAACACCCCGAAAATAACCCAAAAATACACAGCCAAAAAAAACCCCAAATAACCCAAATAAATGCCCCAAATCCCGTTGTTCATGCAGCCCTGGGACCAGGAAATACGGGGAAAATACTGAGAAAACGCCCCAAAAACCTGATAAACACAGCCAAAAACACCCCAAAACCCAATATATACATCCAAAAACCCGATAAACACAGCTAAAAACACACCGAAAATAACCCAAAAATACACAGCCAAAAAAACCCAAAATATCCCAAATAAATACAGCAAAAACAAACAAAATAACCCAAATAAATCCCCCAAATCCCGTTGTTTCATGCAGCCCTGGGACGGGGGAAATACAATAAATACTGAGAAAATGCCCAAAAATCTGATAAATACAGCCAAAAACACCCCGAAAATAACCCAAAAATACACAGCCAAAAAAAAACCAAAATAACCCAAATAAACACAGCAAAAACAAACAAAATAACCCAAATAAACACAGCCAAAAAACCCCAAAACCTGATAAATACATCCAAAAACCCCAAAAACTGATAAACACAGCCAAAAAAACCCCCAAAAACTGATAAACACAGCCAAAAACACCCCAAAATAACCCAAATAAATGCCCCAAATCCCGTTGTTCATGCAGCCCTGGGATGGGGGAAAGACGGAAAATACTGAGAAAACGCCCCAAAAACCTGATAAACACAGCCAAAAACACCCCAAAAACCTGATAAATACATCCAAAAAAACCCAAAAACCTGATAAATACAGCCAAAAACACCCCGAAAATATCCCAAATAAACACAGCCAAAAAACCCCAAAATAACCCAAATAAACACAGCAAAACCAAACAAAATAACCCAAATAAACACAGCCAAAAAACCCCCAAAACTGATAAATACAGCCAAGAAAACCCAAAAATAACCCAAATAAACACAGCAAAAACAAACAAAATATCCCAAATAAACACAGCCAAAAAAACCCCAAAAACCTGATAAACACAGCCAAAAACACCCCGAAAATAACCCAAAAATATACATCCAAAAACACCCCAAAATAACCCAAATAAACACAGCAAAAACAAACAAAATAACCCAAATAAATACAGCCAAAAAAACCCAAACCCCCGATAAACACAGCCAAGAAAACCCCAAAATAACCCAAATAAATGCAGCAAAAACCCAAAAACTGATAAATACATACAAAAACCCTGTCACACCTGTGTCACACCTGTCACACCTGTCACACCTGTCACACGTGTGTCACACCCGTGTCACACCTGTCACACCTATCACACCTGTCACACCTGTGTCACACATGTGTCACACACCTGTCACACCTGTCACACCTGTGTCACACCTGTGTCACACCTGTCACACCCGTGTCACACCCGTGTCACACGCATGTCTCACCTGTCACACCTGTCACACACCTGTGTCACACACACCTGTCATACACACCTGTCACACCCATGTCACACCTGTCACACACCTGTCACACACACCTGTCAGTGTCACACCCGTGTCACACCTGTATCACACCCATGTCACACACACGCGTGTCTCACCTGGCTGGCCGCGCACACCCCGAACGCTCGCAGCCACCACGTCCACCAGGCGCTGTGACGTCAGCACGTTCCTGTCACACACCTGTGTCACACCTGTCACACCTGTCACACCCGTGTCACACACACACACCTGTGTCACACACACCTGTCACACGCGTGTCTCACCTGGCTGGCCGCGCACACCCCGAACGCTCACAGCACCACGTCCACCAGGCGCTGTGACGTCAGCACGTTCCTGTCACACACCTGTCACACCTGTGTCACACAGACCCATGTCACACACACGCGTGTCTCACCTGGCTGGCCGCGCACACCCCCGAACGCTCGCAGCACCACGTCCACCAGGCGCTGTGACGTCAGCACGTTCCTGTGTCACACCTGTGTCACACACACCTGTCACACACACCTGTCACACGCGTGTCTCACCTGGCTGGCCGCGCACACCCCGAACGCTCGCAGCACCACGTCCACCAGGCGCTGTGACGTCAGCACGTTCCCACACACCTGTCACACCTGTGTCACACACACACACCCCTGTATCACACACGTGTCACACACACCTGTATCACACACACCCGTGTCACACCTGTGTCACACGCGTGTCTCACCTGGCTGGCCGCGCACACCCGAACGCTCGCAGCACCACGTCCACCAGGCGCTGTGACGTCAGCACGTTCCTGTCACACACCTGTGTCACACACCCGTGTCACACACACCTGTCACACGCGTGTCTCACCTGGCTGGCCGCGCACACCCCGAACGCTCGCAGCACCACGTCCACCAGGCGCTGTGACGTCAGCACGTTCCCGCCCACCACGGCCGCGCCCGGAGAGGGGTCCAGGATGGAGCCGGGGGGGATGCGCACCTGCACCGGGGCCAGGCAGCCCTGGGAGAGGGGAGAGACACACCTGTGACACACCTGTGACACACGTGTGATACACGTGATACACCTGAGATACACCTGGGCACCCCTGGGATGCGCACCTGCACCGGGGCCAGGCAGCCCTGGGGGGAGAGAGACACACCTGTGACACACCTGTGACACACCTGTGACACACGTGTGACACACCTGTGACACACCTGGGCACACCTGGGCACACCTGTGACACACGTGAGTACACCTGAGATACACCTGATACACCTGGGATGCGCACCTGCACCGGGGCCAGGCAGCCCTGGGGGACAGAGAGAGACACCTGTGACACACCTGTGACACACCTGTGACACACCTGGGCACACCTGTGACACACCTGTGACACACCTGTGACACACCTGGGTACACCTGGGCACAGCTGTGATACACCTGGGTACAACTGAGATACACCTGATACACCTGGGCACACCTGGGATGTGCACCTGCACCGGGGCCAGGCAGCCCTGGGAGAGAGACACACCTGTGACACACCTGGGCACACCTGGGCACACCTGTGACACACCTGAGATACACCTGGGCACACCTGGGCACACCTGGGCACACCTGTGACACACCTGAGATACACCTGGGCACACCTGGCACACCTGGGACACACCTGTGACACACATGATACACCTGAGATACACCTGAGTACAACTGAGATACACCTGGACACACCTGGGCACAGCTGTGACACACGTGTGATACACCTGTGACACACCTGAGATACACCTGGGCACACCTGACCTGGGCACACCTGGGCACACCTGTGACACACGTGTGATACACCTGTGACACACCTGAGATACACCTGGGCACACCTGGGCACACCTGGGGCACACCTGGGCACACCTGGGCACACCTGAGACACACCTAAGATACACCTGGACACACCTGTGACACACCTGGGCACAGCTGTGACACACGTGAGATACACCTGGGTACAGCTGAGACACACCTGGGCACAGCTAGGCACAGCTGTGATACACCTGAGATACACCTGGGTACACCTGAGTACAACTGAGATACACCTGGGCACACCTGTGATACACCTGGGTACACCTGTGACACACCTGAGATACACCTGGGCACACCTGAGATACACCTGGGCACACCTGGCACACCTGGGTACACCTGTGACACACCTGTGACACACCTGGGGCACACCTGGGGCACACCTGGGCACACCTGGGCACACCTGTGACACACCTGGGGCACACCTGTGACACACCTGTGACACACCTGGCACCCCCTGAGGTCCCTGGGAGCTGTCAGGCTGTTTTGGGGATGTTTGGTTTTGGGGTGCCCTGGTTGGTTTTGGGTGTTTCAGGCTGGTTTTGGGGTATTTTGGGGTGTTTTGGGGTATTTGGGGTGTTTTGGGTGGTTTTTGACTGTTTTTGGCTGTTTTGGGGTGTTTCAGGCTGGTTTTGGGGTGTTTTTAGCAGTTTTTGGGGTCCCACCTGGTTGAGCGGGATGTCGTGCCCCACCAGGCAGCGCAGGCAGTGGATCAGCACCGACAGTGTTTTTAGGGTGGTCTGGGGGTATTTTGGGGTGGATTTTTGTTGTTTTGGGGTGTTTCAGGCTGTTTTTGGGGTGTTTCAGGCTGTTTTTGGGGTATTTTTAGCTGGTTTTGGGGTCCCACCTGGTTGAGCAGGGTGTCACTCCCCACCAGGCAGCGCAGGCAGTGGATCAGCGCCCACAGCGTTTTTAGGGTGGTTTGGGGGTGTTTGGGGTGGTTTGGGGGTGTTCTGGGTGGTTTTGGGGTATTTTGGGGTGGTTTTTTGTTGTTCTGGGGTGTTTCAGGCTGTTTTTGGGGTGCCCTGGCTGTTTTTGGGGTGCCCTGGCTGGTTTTGGGGTGGTTTTAGCTGTTTTCGGGGTCCCACCTGGTTGAGCGGGGTGTCACTCCCCACCAGGCAGCGCAGGCAGTAGATCAGCGCCGACAGCGGTTTTAGGGTGGTTTTGGGTGTTCTGGGTGGTTTTTGGGGTATTTTGGGGTGGTTTTTTGTTGTTTTGGGGTGTTTCAGGCTGTTTTCGGGGTCCCACCTGGTTGAGCGGGATGTCGTGCCCCACCAGGCAGCGCAGGCAGTAGATCAGCGCCGACAGCGTTTTTAGGGTGGTTTGGGGGTGTTTGCGGTGGTTTTTGGGGTATTTTGGGGTGGTTTTGGCTGTTTTGGGGTGCCCTGGCTGTTTTTGGGGTGTTTCAGGCTGTTTTTGGGGTGTTTCAGGCTGTTTTTGGGGTCCCACCTGGTTGAGCGGGATGTCGTGCCCCACCAGGCAGCGCAGGCAGTGGATCAGCACCGACAGCGTTTTTAGGTGGTTTTTGGGGTATTTTGGGGTATTTTGGGTGGTTTTTGGGGTGTTTCAGGCTGGTTTTGGCTGGTTTTGGCTGTTTTTGGGGTGTTTTTAGCAGTTTTTGGGGTGTTTCAGGCTGTTTTTGGGGTGTTTCAGGCTGTTTTTGGGGTGGTTTTAGCAGTTTTTGGGGTCCCACCTGGTTGAGCGGGATGTTTTGCCCCACCAGGCAGCGCAGGCAGTGGATCAGTGCCAACAGCGGGTTTGGGGTGGTTTTGGGGGTATTTTGGGGTGTTTCAGGCTGTTTTGGGGTGTTTCCGGCTGTTTTTGGGGCGTTTCAGGCTGTTTTTGGGGTGCCCTGGCTGTTTTTGGGGCGTTTCAGGCTGTTTTGGGGTGTTTCCGGCTGTTTTTTGGGCGTTTCAGGCTGTTTTTGGGGTGCCCTGGCTGTTTTTGGGGTGTTTCAGGCTGTTTTTGGGGTGTTTCAGGCTGTTTTTGGGGTCCCACCTGGTTGAGCGGGATGTCGTGCCCCACCAGGCAGCGCAGGCAGTAGATCAGCGCCGACAGCGTGATGGAGCGAGGGGCGTTGCAGTTCCCCAACACCTCGGGGCCCGTCCCCCCGAAATCGAACACGGCGCTGCCCTGGGGGGGGGTTAAAAAAGGGGTTAAATCGCACCCCAAAAACTTGGGGTGACCCCAAAGTCCGCACAAGAGTTTGGGGTGACCCCAAAACCCAGGAGTGACCCCCAAACCTCCCCGAAGCCTGAGGTGACCCCAAAATCAAACACGGTGCTGCTGCCCTAGGGGGACACGGAGGGGACATTTGTACCCCGAAATCACGAGGTGACCCCAAATCCCGGGGTGACCCCAAATTCTGAGGTGACCCCAAATCCCAGGAGTGACCCCCAAAATCGTCCCAAATCCCAGAGGTGACCCCAAATCTGGGCGGTTTCACCACTTTCCCCCCGACCTCATGGCCGGATCCTGGGCCCCAAACCTTGGGGGTGTCCCCAGGGCGTCCCCAAAGTGTCCCTTCAGTGTCCCCTCCCTGTCCCCTCTCTGTCCCATCCCCAACCCCCCATTGTCCCCTCATTGTCCCCCCGTTGTCCCCTGGGTGTCCCCTGGGTGCCCCTTCCCTGTCCCCTTTCTGTCCCCTCTCTGTCCCCTCCCTGTCCCCCCATTGTCACCCATTGTCCCCTCCCTGTCCCCTCTCTGTCCCCCTGTTGTCCCCCCGGTGTCCCCTGGGTGTCCCCCCGGTGTCCCCCCGTTATCCCCTCTCTGTCCCCTCTCTGTCCTGTGTCCCTGTCCCCCCATTGTCCCCCCCGTTGTCCCCTGGGTGTCCCCCATTGTCCCCTCTCTGTCCCCCGTTGTCCCCCGGTGTCCCCCCGGTGTCCCCTGTTGTCCCCTCTCTGTCCCGTGTCCCTGTCCCCCCGTTGTCCCCCCATTGTCCCCCCATTGTCCCCCATTGTCCCCCATTGTCCCCCAGTGTCCCCTCCCTGTCCCCCGTTGTCCCCTGGGTGTCCCCCTGGTGTCCCCCCTTTGTCCCCCATTGTCCCCTCATTGTCCCCTCTCTGTCCCCTCTCTGTTCCTATCCCTGTCCCCCGGTGTCCCCCCGTTGTCCCCTCCCTGTCCCCCGGTGTCCCCTCCCTGTCCCCTTTCTGTCCCCTCCCTGTCCCCCCATTGTCCCCCATTGTCCCCCATTGTCCCCTGGGTGTCCCCTCACTGTCCCCTGGTGTCCCCTCCCTGTCCCCTATTGTCCCCCGTTGTCTCCTGGGTGTCCCCCAGGTGTCCCCCGTTGTCCCCTCCCTGTCCCCTCCCTGTCCCCCGTTGTCCCCCCGTTGTCCCCCAGTGTCACCCGTTGTCCCCTCGCTGTCCCCTGTTGTCCCCTCCCTGTCCCCCGGTGTCCCCTCCCTGTCCCCCCGTTGTCCCCCCGTTGTCCCCCCGTTGTCCCCTCTCTGTCCCCCCATTGTCCCCCCATTGTCCCCTGGCTGTCCCCCTGTTGTCCCCCGTTGTCCCTTGTTGTCCCCTTGGTGTCCCCCGTTGTCCCCCATTGTCCCCTCCCTGTCGCTTGTTGTCCCCTCTCTGTCCCCTCTCTGTTCCCATCCCTGTCCCCCCATTGTCCCCCCGGTGTCCCCTGGGTGTCCCCCGTTGTCCCCCTGTTGTCCCCAGTGTCCCCTCTCTGTCCCCTCTCTGTTCCTATCCCTGTCCCCCCATTGTCCCCCCGTTGTCCCCTGGGTGTCCCCCATTGTCCCCCTGTTGTCCCCCATTGTCCCCTCTCTGTCCCAGGTCCCTGTCCCCCGGTGTCCCCTCCCTGTCCCCCATTGTCCCCCATTGTCCCCCGTTGTCCCCCGTTTTCCCCTCCCTGTCCCCTCCCTGTCCCCCCGGTGTCCCCTCCCTGTCCCTCGTTGTCCCCTGGGTGTCCCCGATTGTCCCCTCCCTGTCCCCCCATTGTCCCCTCCCTGTCCCCCGTTGTCCCCCGTTGTCCCCCCCCGTCCCCTCCCTGTCCCCCCATTGTCCCCCGGTGTCCCCCGGTGTCCCCCATTGTCCCCCCCCTGTCCCCTCCCTGTCCCCCGGTGTCCCCTCCCTGTCCCCCCATTGTCCCCTCGCTGTCCCCCGTGTCACCTCCCGGGCTCCAGCTGCACCCGCAGCCGCACCGGGGTCCCGTCGTCCATCGCGTCCTCGGCCACCAGCGACGTCCCCCAGCGCGAGGCCACGGCCCGGAGCGTGTCCCTGACGGCCACCTCGGCGTTGGCCTGGGGTCACACGGGGGTCAGGGGTCACACAGGGGTCACAGGGGTCACACAGGGTCAGGGGTCACACAGGGGTCACGTGTCCCTGACGGCCACCTCGGCGTTGGCCTGGGGTCACAGGGGTCACAGGGGTCACACAGGGGTCACAGGGGTCACACAGGGGTCAGGGGTCACACAGGGGTCACGTGTCCCTGACGGCCACCTCGGCGTTGGCCTGGGGTCACAGGGTCACACAGGGGTCACAGGGGTCACAGGGGTCACACAGGGGTCACACAGGGGTCACACAGGGGTCACACAGGGGTCACGTGTCCCTGACGGCCACCTCGGCGTTGGCCTGGGGTCACAGGGGGGTCAGGGGTCACACAGGGGTCACAGGGGGGTCAGGGGTCACACAGGGGTCACACAGGGGTCACGTGTCCCTGACGGCCACCTCGGCGTTGGCCTGGGGTCACACGGGGGTCAGGGGTCACACAGGGGTCACAGGGGTCACACAGGGGTCAGGGGTCACACAGGGGTCACGTGTCCCTGACGGCCACCTCGGCGTTGGCCTGGGGTCACAGGGGTCACAGGGGTCACACAGGGGTCACAGGGGTCACACAGGGGTCAGGGGTCACACAGGGGTCACGTGTCCCTGACGGCCACCTCGGCGTTGGCCTGGGGTCACAGGGGTCACAGGGGTCACACAGGGGTCACAGGGGTCACACAGGGGTCAGGGGTCACACAGGGGTCATGTGTCCCTGACGGCCACCTCGGCGTTGGCCTGGGGTCACACAGGGGTCACAGGGGTCATAGGGGTCACACAGGGGTCACAGGGGGGTCAGGGGTCACACCGGGGTCAGGGGTCACACAGGGGTCACAGGGGTCACACAGGGGTCACAGGGGTCACACAGGGGTCACACAGGGGTCACACAGGGGTCACAGGGGGGTCACAGGGGTCACACAGGGGTCACAGGGGTCAGGGGTCACACAGGGGTCACGGGGTCACACAGGGGTCACGCAGGGGTCACACAGGGGTCACACAGGGGTCACAGGGGGGTCACAGGGGTCACACAGGGGTCACAGGGTCACACAGGGGTCACACAGGGGTCACACAGGGGTCACGGGGTCACACAGGGGTCACGCAGGGGTCACACAGGGGTCACACAGGGGTCACAGGGGGGTCACAGGGGTCACACAGGGGTCACAGGGGTCACACAGGGGTCACACAGGGGTCACGTGTCCCTGATGGCCACCTCGGCGTTGGCCTGGGGTCACACAGGGGTCACAGGGGTCACACAGGGGTCATAGGGGTCACACAGGGGTCACACAGGGGTCACACAGGGGTCACACAGGGGTCAGGGGTCACACAGGGGTCACACAGGGGTCACGTGTCCCTGACGGCCACCTCGGCGTTGGCCTGGGGTCACACAGGGGTCACAGGGGTCATAGGGGTCACACAGGGGTCACAGGGGGGTCAGGGGTCACACAGGGGTCACACAGGGGTCACACAGGGGTCAGGGGTCATGCAGGGGTCACGCAGGGGTCACACAGGGGTCACAGGGGTAACACAGGGGTCACACAGGGGTCACACAGTGGTCACAGGGGTCACCCAGGGGTCAGGGGTCACACAGGGGTCACACAGGGGTCACACAGAGGTCACACCAGGGTCAGGGGTCACACAGGGGTCAGGGGTCACACAGGGGTCACACAGGGGTCAGAGGTCACGCAGGGGTCACGCAGGGGTCACTGTGGCAGTTCAGGTGCTCCCAAATGCTTTTTGGGGTCTCTCGGGTTATTTTCATCTCTCCCAGGTCATTGTTTTTCTCTCTCCCAGGTTATTTTTTTTCGCTTTCCCGGGATATTTTTTAATGCTCTCCCAGGTTTTGTTTTTTTGTTTTCTCCCCCGGGATATTTTTTTGTCTCTCCCGGGACATTTTTTTGTCTCCCCCGGGATGTTTTTTCATGCTCTCCCAGGTTTTGTTTTTTGTTTTCTCTCCCGGGATATTTTTGTCTCTCCCGGGATATTTTTTATGCTCTCCCAGGTTATTTTTTTCGCTTTCCCGGGATATTTTTTTGTCTCCCCCGGGATATTTTTTTGTCTCCCCCAGGATATTTTTTTATGCTCTCCCAGGTTTTGTTTTTTGTTTTCTCTCCCGGGATGTTTTTCTGTCTCTCCCGGGATATTTTTTCATGCTCTCCCAGGTTTTGTTTCTTGTTTTCTCCCCCAGGATGTTTTTTTGTCTCCCCCGGGACGTTTTTCTGCCTCCCCCGGGACGTCTCCGCCCCCCAGGTGCGCCTCACCTGCACGTGCCCCATGTAGGCCTGCACCGCCTGCAGCCCGTGCTCGCCGATCAGCTCCCGCACCAGCGCGATGCCCTTGGCGTTGGCGGCGACCTGAGCGCGCAGGTCGGCCAGGTTATCGCGGAGATTGCGCGTGCCGGAACAGCCCGGAACAGAGGCGGGGGCCAGCAGGGCTTCGGTCACCTCTGGGGACACAGGGACAGTGGTGACACAGGGACATCAGTGACACAGGGACAGCGGTGACACGGGGTGATGTCAGGGACACAGGGACAGTGACAGTGACACAGGGACAGCGGTGACAGGGGGACATCAGGGACATCAGGGACATCAGTGACAGTGACACAGGGACATCGGTGACAGTGACAGTGACACAGGGACATCAGTGACACGGGGACATCAGGGACATCAGGGACAGTGACATCAGTGACATCAGTGACACAGTGACACAGTGACACAGGGACATCGGTGACACTGAGTGATGTCAGGGACACAGTGACAGTGACACAGTGACACAGGGACAGCGGTGACAGGGTGACATCAGGGACACAGGGACATCGGTGACACGGGGACACAGGGACATCAGTGACATCAGGGACATCAGGGACATCAGTGACAGTGACACAGTGACATCAGGGACATTGGTGACACTGGGACATCAGGGACATCAGGGACATCGGTGACAGGGGGACATCAGGGACATCAGGGACATCGGTGACACTGGGTGACATCAGTGACATCAGTGACACAGGGACATCAGTGACAGTGACAGTGACACAGGGACATTAGGGACAGTGACACAGGGACATCAGTGACATCAGAGACAGTGACAGTGACAGTGACACAGGGACATCGGTGACAGGGGGACATCAGGGACACTGGGACAGTGACAGTGACACAGGGACATCAGGGACATCGGTGACACTGAGTGACACAGGGACATCGGTGACACTGGGTGACATCAGTGACACTGGGTGACATCAGTGACACTGGGACATCAGGGACATCAGAGACAGTGACACAGGGACATCGACACTGAGTGACATCAGTGACACAGGGACATCGGTGACACTGGGTGATGTCAGGGACATCAGTGACACAGGGACATCGGTGACACGGGGACATCAGGGACATCAGTGACACTGAGTGACATCGGTGACATCAGGGACACAGGGACATCAGTGACACAGTGACAGTGACACAGTGACACAGTGACACAGTGACACAGTGACAGTGACACAGTGACACAGTGACAGTGACAGTGACAGTGACACAGTGACAGTGACACAGTGACAGTGACAGTGACACAGTGACACAGTGACAGTGACACAGTGACACAGTGACACAGTGACACAGGGACACAGTGACAGTGACACAGTGACAGTGACACAGTGACACAGTGACAGTGACAGTGACACAGGGACACAGTGACACAGGGACACAGTGACAGTGACACAGTGACAGTGACACAGTGACACAGTGACACAGTGACAGTGACACAGTGACAGTGACACAGTGACACAGTGACAGTGACCCCCCCAGGGCTGGCAGTGTCCCCACTGCATCTCCAGTGCCCCCACCGTGTCCCCCCCAACCTGTTCATGGAAACCCCCCAATGTCCCCAATGTCCCCAATGTCCCCAATGTCCCCAATGTCCCCAATGTCCCCAATGTCCCCAATCCCCCTGATGTCCCCGATGTCCCCGATGTCCCCGATTCCCCCAATCCCCCCAATCCCCTCGATGTCCCCAATGTCCCCACTGTGTCCCCGTGTCCCCACCCTGCTCCCGGAAGCGCCCCTCGGTGACCAGTTTGAAGGACATGAAGGTGGCGCGTGCAGTGTCCCCAATGTCTCTGATCCCCTCGATGTCCCCGATGTCCCCAATGTCCCCAATGTCCCCGATGTCCCCAGTGTCCCTGTGTCCCCCCGATGTCCCGGTGTCCCCACCCTGCTCGCGGAAGCGCCCCTCGGTGACCAGTTTGAAGGACACGAAGGTGGCGCCTGCAGTGTCCCCATTGTCCCCAGTGTCCCCGATGTCCCCGATCCCCCCAATGTCCCCAATGTCCCCACTGTGTCCCCGTGTCCCCAATCCCCCCGATGTCCCCGATGTCCCCGATGTCCCCGATGTCCCCAATGTCCCCAATCCCCCCGTGTCCCCCTGATGTCCCCGTGTCCCCACCCTGCTCCCGGAAGCGCCCCTCGGTGACCAGTTTGAAGGACACGAAGGTGGCGCCTGCATTGTCCCCAATGTCCCCATTGTCCCCACTGTGTCCCCGTGTCCCCGATCCCCCCGATGTCCCCGATCCCCCCGATGTCCCCGATGTCCCCGATGTCCCCAATGTCCCCGATCCCCCCGATGTCCCCGATGTCCCCGTGTCCCCACCCTGCTCCCGGAAGCGCCCCTCGGTGACCAGTTTGAAGGACACGAAGGTGGCGCCTGCAGTGTCCCCGATGTCCCCGATCCCCCCAATGTCCCCAATGTCCCCAATGTCCCCACTGTCCCCGATGTCCCCGATGTCCCCGATGTCCCCACTGTCCCCAATCTCCCCAATCCCCCCTGTGTCCCCGATGTCCCCAATGACCCAGATGTCCCCGATGTCCCCGTGTCCCCACCCTGCTCCCGGAAGCGCCCCTCGGTGACCAGTTTGAAGGACACGAAGGTGGCGCCTGCAGTGTCCCCACTGTCCCCAATGTCCCCAATTCCCCGATGTCCCCGATCCCCCCGACCCCCCCGATGTCCCCGATGTCCCCACCGTGTCCCCAATGTCCCCACCCTGCTCCCGGAAGCGCCCCTCGGTGACCAGTTTGAAGGACACGAAGGTGGCACCTGCAGTGTCCCCAATGTCCCCATTGTCCCCACTGTGTCCCCGTGTCCCCGATCCCCCCGATGTCCCCGATCCCCCCGATGTCCCCGATGTCCCCAATGTCCCCGATCCCCCCAATGTCCCCAATGTCCCCGATGTCCCCGTGTCCCCCCGATGTCCCCAATCCCCTCGATGTCCCCAATGTCCCCGATGTCCCCAATGTCCCCAATGTCCCCACCCTGCTCCCGGAAGCGCCCCTCGGTGACCAGTTTGAAGGACACGAAGGTGGCCCCCTCCTCCCGCAGCTCCCGCGAGTGCGGCGGCATCGAGCCGGGGGTGGCGCCCCCCACGTCCGCGTGGTGCCCCCTGCTGGCCACGAAGAACACGGGGCGGGGCACGCCCGGCCAGAACACCTGGGGACAGGTGGGGAGAGGCGGGGTCACCTGGGGTCACCTGGGGTCACCTGGGGTCATCTGGGGGTCACCTGGGGGGGACGGAACACCTGGGTTCACCTGGGGTCACTGGGGTCACCTGGGGTCACCTGGGGTCACTGAGGTCACTAGGGAACACCTGGGGTCACCTGGGGTCACCTGGGGTCACTGGGGTCACCGGGGGGGGACAGAACACCTGGGGTCACCTGGGGTCACCTGGGGTCACTGGGGTCACTGGGGTCACCTGGGGTCACCTGGGGTCACCTGGGATCACTGGGGTCACCTGGGGTCACCGGGGGGGGACAGAACACCTGGGGGCAGGTGGGGACAGGTGATGTCACTGGGGTCACCTGGGGGTCACCTGGGATCACCTGGGGTCACTGGGGGGGGACAGAACACCTGGGGTCACTGGGGTCACTGGGGGGGGACAGAACACCTGGGGTCACCTGGGGTCACCTGGGGTCACCTGGGGTCACTGGGGGGGGACAGAACACCTGGGGTCACCTGGGGTCACCTGGGGGGACAGAACACCTGGGGATAAGTGGGGTCAGGTGGGGACAGGTGGGGTCACCTGGGGTCACCAGGGGTCACTGGGGTCACCTGGGGTCACTGGGGGGGACAGAACACCTGGGGACAGGTGACACTGGGGGGCTGAAACCCCTGGGGGTCCCAGGTGTGCCCAGCTGTGCCCAGGTGTGCCCAGGTGTATCCCAGGTGTGCCCAGCCGTGCCCAGGTGTGTCAAAGGTGTGCCCAGGTGTATCTCAGGTGTATCCCAGGTGTATCCCAGGTGTGCCCAGGTGTGCCCAGGTGTATCTCAGGTGTACCCAGGTGTGCCCAGCCGTGCCCAGGTGCGCTCACCGGGGTGATGACGGTCAGGTCGGGCAGGTGGCTGCCCCCCACCCATGGGTGATTACCCAGGTGTGCCCAGCTGTGCCCAGGTGTGCCCAGGTGTATCCCAGCTGTACCCAGGTGTGCCCAGGTGTATCTCAGGTGTATCTCAGGTGTGCCCAGCCGTGCCCAGGTGTGTCCCAGGTGTGTCACAGGTGTGCCAGGTGCGCTCACCGGGGTGATGACGGTCAGGTCGGGCAGGTGGCTGCCCCCCGCCCATGGGTGATTACCCAGCCGTGCCCCGGTGTATCTCAGGTGTGCCCAGGTGTGTCCCAGGTGTAGCTCAGGTGTATCCCAGCTGTGCCCAGGTGTGCCCAGGTGTGCCCAGCCGTGCCCAGCCGTGCCCAGGTGTGTCACAGGTGTGTCACAGGTGTGCCAGGTGCGCTCACCGGGGTGATGACGGTCAGGTCGGGCAGGTGGCTGCCCCCCACCCATGGGTGATTACCCAGCTGTGCCCAGGTGTATCTCAGGTGTACCCAGGTGTATCCCAGGTGTACCCAGCCGTGCCCAGGTGTATCTCAGGTGTGCCCAGGTGTATCCCAGGTGTGCCCAGCCGTGCCCAGCCGTGCCCAGGTGTATCACAGGTGTGCCCAGCTGTGCCCAGGTGTGCCCAGGTGTGCCCAGGTGTGCCCAGGTGTGTCACAGGTGTGCCCAGCCGTGCCCAGGTGCGCTCACCGGGGTGATGACGGTCAGGTCGGGCAGGTGGCTGCCCCCCGCCCATGGGTGATTACCCAGGTGTACCCAGGTGTATCCCAGGTGTGCCCAGGTGTATCACAGGTGTGCCCAGGTGTGCCCAGCTGTACCCAGGTGCGCTCACCGGGGTGATGACGGTCAGGTCGGGCAGGTGGCTGCCCCCCGCCCGCGGGTGGTTGCTCAGGATGACGTCGCCCTCGCGCAGCTCCGGGCCCAGGTTACGGATCTGGGGGGGCACCGGGGGGGGTCAGGGGGGAGCGACCCGGGGAGACCCCGGAGAGACCCCAAATAACCCTGGGACCCCAAATAACACAGAGAGACCCCAAATATCCCTGGGGAGACCCCAAATATCCATGGGACCCCAAATATCCATGGGACCCCCAAGAGAGACCCCCAAATATCCATGGGACCCCAAATATCCATGGGGGACCCCAAATCATCCCCGGGACCCCAAATAACCCTGGGACCCCTAAGAGAGACCTCAAATATCCACGGGGAAACCCCAAATCATCCGTGGGAGACCCCAAATATCCATGGGGGGCCCCAAATAACACAGAGAGACCCCAAATATCCATGGGACCCCCAAGAGAGACCCCCAAATAACCCTGGGACCCCAAATATCCATGGGGGGACCCCAAATATCCCTGGGACCCCTAAGAGAGACCCCAAATATCCACGGGGAAACCCCAAATCATCCGTGGGACCCCCGGAGAGACCCCAAATTATCCCTGGGAGACCCCAAATATCCATGGGGGGCCCCAAATAAACCAGGGAGACCCCAAATATCCCTGGGGAGACCCCAAATATGCATGGGGAGACCCCAAATAACCCTGGGACCCCCAAGAGAGACCCCGAAATCATCCCTGGGAAACCCCAAATATCCATGGGGGACCCCAAATCATCCCTGAGACCCCCAAGAGAGACCCCCAAATACCCATGGGAGACCCCAGACATCCCCGGGACCCCCCGGGGAGACCCCAAATCATCCCAGAGAGACCCCAAATACCTGCAGGACCCCCGGAGAGACCCCAGATATTCCCGGGACCCCCAACCCCCTCCCGGGACCCCCAAACCCCTCACCTGGAACTGCTCCTGCACGGCCCTGGGACCCCCAAATCCCCCCCCAGGACCCCCCAAACCTCCCTGGGACCCCCAAATCCCTCCCAAATCCCCCAATACCTGGAACCGCACGGCTCCTGCAGGGCCCTGGGACCCCCAAATCACCCCCAAACCTCCCCTCAAACTCCCCTGGGACCCCCCCAAATCCCCCTTTACCTGGAACTGCACAGCCCTGGGACCCCCAAATCCCCCCCCAGGACCCCCCAAATCCCCCCCGAACCCCCTCACCTGGAACTGCACCGCTCCTGCACAGCCTTGGGACCCCCAAATCCCCCCCAAATCCCCCCCAAATCCACCCAGGACCCCCCAGGACCCCCTAAATCCCCCCCAAACCCCTCACCTGGAACTGCACAGCCCTGGGACCCCCCAAACTCCCCCAGGACCCCCCAAACCCCTCACCTGGAACTGCACGGCCTCCTGCACTGTCATGGGACCCCCAGGACCCCCCAAGACCCCCCAAATCTCCCCCAAAGCCCCTTTACCTGGAACTGCACTGCCCTGGGACTCCCCAAACTCCCCAGGACCCCCCAAATCCCCCCCAAATCTCCCCCAAACCCCTCCAGGACCCCCCAGGACCCCCCAGGACCCCGCAGGACCCCCTCACCTGGAACTGCACGGCCTTGGAACCCCCAAACTCCCCCCAGGACCCTCCAAATCCCCCCGAACCCCCTCACCTGGAACTGCACGGCCTCCTGCACTGCCCTGGGACCCCCAAGACCCCTCAGGACCCCCTAAATCCCACCCAAATCCACCCCAAACTCCCCCCAGGACCCCCCAAATCCCCCCCGAACCCCCTCACCTGGAACTGCACAGCTCCTGCACGGCCCTGGGACCCCCAGGACTCCCCCAGGACCCCCCAAATCCCCCCGAACCCCCTCACCTGGAACTGCACGGCTCCTGCACGGTCCTGAGACCCCCAAATCACCCCCAAACTCCCCTGGGACCCCCCTAATCCCCCTTTACCTGGAACTGCACGGCCCTGGGACCCCCCAGAACCCCCCCCAGGACCCCCTAAATCCCCCCCAAATCCACCCAGGACCCCCCAAAACCCCCCAACCACCCCAAACCCACCAGGACCCCCCAAATCCCCCCGAACCCCCTTTATCTGGAAATGCACAGCCCTGGGACCCCCAGAACCCCCCCAGGACCTCCTAAATCCCCCCCAAATCCTCCCCAAACCCCTCCAGGACCCCCCAGGACCCCGCAGGACCCCCTCACCTGAACTGCACCGCTCCTGCACAGCCTTGGGACCCCCAAATCCCCCCCAAATCCTCCCCAAATCCACCCAGGACCCCCCAGGACCCCGCAGGACCCCCCAAATCCCCCCCAAACCCTCACCTGGAACTGCACGGCCTCCTGCACGGCCTGGGGACCCCCAGGACCCCCCTGGGACCCCCAAATCCCCCCCAAACCCCTTTATCTGGAACTGCACAGCCCTGGGACCCCCAAATCCCCTACAACCCCCCCTCAAACCCCCCCAGACCCCCCCCAGGGCCCCCAACCCCTCCCCCAAACCCCTCACCTGGAACTGCACGGCTCCTGCACTGCCCTGGGACCCTCAAATCCCCCCCCAGGACCCCCAAAATCCCCCCCAAACTCCCCCAAACCCCTCCAGGACCCCCCAGGACCCCGCAGGACCCCCCAAACCCCTCACCTGGAACTGCACGGCCTCCTGCACGGTCCTGGGACCCCCAGGACCCCCCAGGACCCCCTAAATACCCCCCGAACCCCTCACCTGGAACTGCACTGCCCTGGGACCCCCAAGACCCCTCAGGACCCCCTAAATCCCACCCAAATCCACCCCAAACTCCCCCCAGGACCCCCCAAATCCCCCCGAACCCCCTCACCTGAACTGCACGGCTCCTGCAGGGCCCTGGGACCCCCAAATCACCCCCAAACTCCCCTGGGACCCCCCTAACCCCCGCCAAACACCCCCCAAACCCCCCTCGGACCCCCCAAAACCCCCTTTACCTGGAACTGCACAGCCCTGGGACCCCCCAGAACCCCCCCAGGACCCCCTAAATCCCCCCCAAATCCACCCAGGACCCCCCAGGACCCCCCAACCACCCCAAACCCCCTTTATCTGGAACTGCACAGCCCTGGGACCCCCCAAACTCCCCCCCCAGGACCCCCGAACCCCCCTCACCTGGAACTGCACGGCCTCCTGCACGGTCCTGGGACCCCCAGAACCCCCCAGGACCCCCTAAATCCTCCCCAAATCACCCAGGACCCCCCAAACCCTCCCAACCACCCCTCAAACCCCCCTGGGACCCCCCAAATCCCGCTTTACCTGGAACTGCACGGCCCTGGGACCCCCCAGGACCCCCCAGGACCCCCTAAATCCCCCCCAAATCCTCCCCAAATCCACCCAGGACCCCCTAAATCCCCCCCTCACCCCTCACCTGGAACTGCACGGCCTCCTGCAGGGCCCTGGGACCCCCGGGACCCCCCAGGACCCCCCAGGACCCCCCAAATCCCCCCCCAGGACCCCCCAAATCCCTCCCAAATCCCTCCAGGACCCCCCAGGACCCCCAAAATCCCCCCCAAACCCCCTTTATCTGGAACTGCACGGCCCTGGGACCCCCAAATCCCTCCCCCAGGACCCCCCAAATGCCCCCCAAACCCCCCTCACCTGGAACTGCACGGCCCTGGGACCCCCAAACTCCCCCAGGACCCCCCAAATCCCCCCCAAACCCCCCTCACCTGGAACTGCACGGCTCCTGCACTGCCCTGGGACCCCTAAGACCCCCTGGGACCCCCAAATCCCCCCCAGGACCCCCCAAAATCCCCCCAAACTCCCCCAAACCCCTCCAGGACCCCCCAGGGCCTTGCAGGACCCCCCAAACCCCTCACCTGGAACTGCACGGCCTCCTGCACTATCCTGGGACCCCCAAATCCCCCCCAGGACCCCCAAACCCCCCTGGGACCCCCAAATCACCCCTAAACTCCCCTGGGATCCCCCTAACCCCCCCCAAATCCCCCCCAAACCACCCCTCAAACCCCCCTGGGACCCCCCAAATCCCTCTTTACCTGGAACTGCACTGCCCTGGGACCCCCCAAACTCCCCCAGACCCCCGAACCCCTCACCTGGAACTGCACGGCCTCCTGCACTGCCCTGGGACCCCCAGGACCGTCCAGGACCCCCTAAATCCCCCCCAAATCCCCCTTTACCTGGAACTGCACTGCCCTGGGACCCCCAAATCCCCCCCAGGACCCCCCAAATCCCCCCGGACCCCTCACCTGGAACTGCACGGCCTCCTGCATGGCGCCCAGGTGCACGGGGATGTGGGGGGCGTTGGACACGAGCCCCCCGTCGGGCCCGAAGAGCGCGCAGGAGAAATCCAGGCGCTCCTTGATGTTGGTGGAGATGGCCGTGCGCTGCAGCGTGCGCCCCATCTGCTCTGCGGGGCCACGGCAGCCTCAGCGGCACCCCCAAAAAACGGGGGGTACGGGGGGGGCACGGGGGGGGCACCCAGAGACCACCCAGAGACCCCCGGGACCACCCCGGGATCAGCCCAGGACCCCCAGATCTGGATCTGCCGTGGGGAGCTGGGGGGAATTAATGGGGGATTTGGGATTGTGGGGATCCTCAGCGGCACCCCAAAAAACGGGGGGTACGGGGGGGCACCCAGAGACCCCCGGGGGGGCACCCAGAGACCCCTGGAACCACCCCGGGATCAACCCCGGACCCCCAGATCTGGATCTGCTATGGGGAGCTGGGGGGAATTAACGGGGGATTTGGGATTGTGGGGACCCTCAGCGGCACCCCAAAAAACGGGGGGGCACAGGGGGCACCCAGAGACCACCCAGAGACCACCCAGAGACCCCTGGAACCACCCCGGGATCAACCAGGGACCCCAGATCTGGATCTGCTATGGGGGAATGAATTCAGGGATGAGGGAATCGGGGATTGTGGGGACCCTCAGCGGCACCCCAAAAAACGGGGGGGCACGGGGGGGCACCCAGAGACCCCCGGGGGGCTCCCAGAGACCCCCGGGGGGGCACCCAGAGACCACCAGAGACCCCCGGGACCACCCCGGGATCAGCCAGGGACCCCCAGATCTGGATCTGCTATGGAGGAATGAATTCGGGGATGAGGGAATTGGGGAATGTGGGGATCCTCAGCGGCACCCCAAAAACGGGGGGTACGGGGGGGGGCACCCAGAGACCCCCGGGGGGGCACCCAGAGACCACCCAGAGACCCCCGGGATCAACCCCGGGATCAACCCCGGGACCCACAGATCTGGATCTGCTATGGGGAGCTGGGGGAAATTAACGGGGGATTTGGGATTGTGGGGACTCTCAGCAGCACCCCAAAAAACGGGGGGGCACAGGGGGGCACCCAGAGACCACCCAGAGACCCCCGGGATCACCCTGGGACCCCCCCAGAGACCCCCGGGACCCCCAGATCTGGATCTGCTATGGGGGAATGAATTTGGGGATGAGGGAATTGGGGATTGTGGGGACCCTCAGCGGCACCCCAAAAACGGGGGGGCACCCAGAGACCCCCGGGGGGCACCCAGAGACCCCCGGAACCACCCCGGGATCAGCCCGGGACCCCCAGATCTGGATCTGCTATGGGGGAATGAATTTGGGGTGAGGGAATCAGGGATTGTGGGGACCCTCAGTGGCACCCCAAAAAACGGGGGGTACGGGGGGGGCACCCAGAGACCACCCAGAGACCCCCGGGACCACCCTGGGACCCCCAGCTCTGGATCTGCCATGGGGAATGAATTCAGGGATGAGGGAATCGGGGGGATTTGGGATTGTGGGGGGAGCCCCAAAAACCTGAGACCCCCAGAAACCCCCCCAGGACCCCCCCAAAATCCCCAATTCCCCACCTGCGATGCTCGTGGGAGAACAGGGGACCCCCCCAGGACCCCCCAGGACCCCCCCAAAACCTCCCCAACCCCCAGGACCCCCCCAAACCCCACCTGCGATGCTGATGAAGCGATGGGAGAACACAGGACCCCCCAGGACCTCCCAGGACCCCCCAGGACCCCCCAAATCTCCCCCAAATCCCCCCTAGGACCCCCCAGAACCCCCAAATCCCCCCAAATCCCCCCAGGACCCCCCGGGACCCCCCAAAACCTCCCCAACCCCCCAGGACCCCCCCAAACCCCACCTGCGATGCTGATGAAGCGATGGGAGAACACAGGACCCCCCCAGGACCTCCCAGGACCCCCAAATCCCCCCCAGGACCACCCGGAACCCCCAAAATCCCCCCCAAATCCCACCAGGACCCCCAAATCCACCTCAGGACCCCCAAATCCCCCCCAGGACCCCCAAAATCCCCCCAAATGCCCACCTGCGATGCTCATGAAGCGGTGCGAGAACACCGAGAGCCGCACGGGGTCCAGGTGAACAGAGACCCCAGGACCCCCCGGGACCCCCCAAATCCCCCCAGGACCCCCCAGGACCCCCCAAAACCTCCTCAAATCCCCCCCCGGACCCCCCCAAATTCCCCACCTGCGATGCTCATGAAGCGGTGGGAGAACACAGGACCCCCCAAATCCCCCCCAGGACCCCCCGGGACCCCCCCCAGGAGCCCCCAAAACCTCCTCAAATCCCCCCAGGACCCCCCAGGACCCCCCAAATCCCCCCCAAATGCCACCTGCGATGCTCATGAAGCGGTGCGAGAACACCGAGAGCCGCACGGGGTCCAGCTCCGTGCCCCGCTCCCGCTCCCCCGGGGGTCCCGCGCCCACCTCGATGGCGATGTCACCCAAGGGCGTCACCGAGGCCACGCAGCCCGGCTCCACCAGGATGGTGCTGCGGGGGGACCCCGAAAGTCAGCCCGGAACGGCACCGGGGAGACCCCGAAATAGCACCGGGGGGACCCCAAAATTCACCCCGAAACAGCACCGGGGGGACCCCGAAAGTCAGCCCGAAACAGCACCGGGGAGACCCCGAAATTCACCCCGGAACAGGGCCCGGAAATAGTTAACACCCCGAAATAGCACCCCGAAACAGCACCGGGGGACCCCGAAATTCAGCCCGGAACGGCACCGGGGGACCCCGAAATTCACCCCGAAACAGGGCCCGGAAACAGTTAACACCCCGAAACAGTTAACACCCCGAAATAGCACCCCGAAATTCACCCCGGAACATCACCGGGGGACCCCGAAATTCAGCCCGAAACGGCGCCGGGGGACCCAGAAATAGCGCCCCGAAATAGCACCCCGAAATAGTTAACACCCTGAAATAGCACCCCAAAATTCACCCCGAAACAGCGCCGGGGGACCCCCGAAACAGCGCCCCCAAATAGCACTCCGAAATAGCACCCCAAAATTCACCCCGAACAGCACCGGGGGGACCCCGAAAGTCAGCCCGGAACAGGGCCCGGAAATAGTTAACACCCCGAAATAGCGCCCCGAAATTCACCCCGAAACAGTGCTGGGGGAACCCCGAAAGTCAGCCCGGAACGGCACCGGGGAGACCCCGAAATAGCGCCCCGAAATAGCACCCCGAAATAGCGCCCCAAATAGCACCCCGAAATAGTTAACACCCTGAAATAGCACCCCAAAATTTACCCCGAAACAGTGCCGGGGGGACCCCGAAATTCAGCCCCGAACGGCGCTGGGGGGACCCCAAAATTCACCCCGAAATAGCGCCCCGAAATTGTTAACATCCCGAAATAGACAGCACCCCGAAACTCAGCCCGGAACAGAGCCAGGGGACCCCGAAATAGCGCCCCGAAACAGGGCCTGGAAATAGTTAACACCCCGAAATAGCGCCCCAAAATTGTTAACACCCCGAAACAGCACCCTGAAATTCACCCCGAAATAGCACCGGGGAACCCCGAAATTCAGCCCAGAACAGCACCCCGAAATAGTTAACACCCCGAAACAGACAGCACCCCGAAATAGCGCCCCGAAACAATGCCGGGGGGACCCCGAAATTCACCCCGAAATAGTTAACACCCCGAAACAGCACCCCGAAATTCACCTCGAAACAGCATCGGAGGACCCCGAAACTCAGCCCGGAACGGCGCCGGGGGGGGCCGAAATAGCACCCCGAAATAGTTAACACTCCGAAATAGCACCCCAAAATTCACCCCGAACAGCGCGGGGGGACCCCGAAAGGCAGCCCGGAACAGGGCCCGGAAATAGTTAACATCCCTAAATAGCACCCCGAAATTCACCCCCAAACAGCACCGGGGGACCCCGAAACAGCGCCCTGAATAGCACCCCGAAACTCAGCCCGGAACAGCACCCCGAAATAGTTAACACCCCGAAATAGACAGCACCCCGAAATTCAGCCCGGAACGGCGCCGGGGGACCCAGAAATAGCACCCCAAATAGCACCCCGAAATTGTTAACACTCTGAAAGAGCACCCCGAAATTTACCCTGAAACAGCACCGGAGAACCCCGAAACTCAGCCCCGAAACAGCACCGGGGGACCCCGAAATAGCGCCCCAAAATAGTTAACACCCTGAAATAGCACCCCGAAATAGCACCCCGAAATAGTTAACACCCCGAAATAGCACCCCAAAACTCAGCCCGTAACAGCACCCCGAAATAGTTAACACCCCGAAATTCACCCCGAAATAGCACCGGGGGGACCCCGAAACTCAGCCCCAAAGAGCACCGGGGGACCCCGAAATAGCACCCCAAAATTCACCCCGAAATAGTTAACACCCCGAAATAGCACCCCAAAATTCACCCCGAAATAGCACCGGGGGGACCCCGAAACTCAGCCCAGAACGGCGCCGGGGGGGCCCGAAACAGCACCCCGAAATAGCGCCCCAAAATATTTAACACCCTGAAATAGCACCCTGAAAATTACCCCGAAACAGCACCGGGGGGACCCCGAAAGTCAGCCCGGAACAGCCCCGGGGGACCCCCAAAACAGCACCCCGAAATAGACAGCACCCCGAAATTCAGAGAACCCCAAAATTCACCCCGAAATATCACGGGGGGAACCCCGAAACTGCGCCCCGAAACAGATGGCACCCCAAAATTTACCCCGAAATAGACAGCACCCCGAAATAGACAGCGCCCCTAAATAGCACCCCAAATATCAACGGGGGCTCCCAAAACAGCACCCCGAAATAGATGGCACCCCAAAGTTCACCCCAAAACAGACAGCACCCCGAAATAGAGAGAACCCCAAAATTCACCCCGAAATATCACGGGTGGGGAACCCCGAAACAGCACCCCGAAATAGATGGCGCCCCGAAATAGCACCCCAAATATCACCGGGGGCTCCCAAAACAGCACCCCAAAATAGCACTGGGGAACCCCAAAACAGCGCCCCGAAAGAGCACCCCAAAATATCACCGGGGCGCCCCGAAATTCACCCCAAAATTCGCCCAAAATCCTCCCTGGGGGTCCCGGGGGGGGTCCCTGTCCGTCCGTCTGTCCCCTGTGTCCCCCTGTCCATCCCCACGTCCCCGTGTCCGTCCGTCCGTCCCCCGTGTCCCCCTGTCTGTCTGTCTGTCCCCCTCTGTCCATCTGTCACCGTGTCCCCCTGTCTGTCCTTCCCCGTGTCCCCGTGTCCGTCTGTCCCCATTGTCCGTCCCCGTGTCCCTCTGTCCCCGCGTCCGTCTGTCTGTCCCTGTGTCCGTTCCCCTGTCCCCGCGTCCGTCTGTCTGTCCCCGTGTCCCCGTGTCCGTCCCCGTGTCCCTGTGTCTGTCTGTCCATCCCCGTGTCCCCATGTCCGTCCATCCCCGTGTCCGTCTGTCCCTGTGTCCCCGTGTCCCCATGTCCCCGTGTCTCTCCCCGTGTCCGTCCGTCTCTCCCCGTGTCCGTCCCCGTGTCCATCCATCCCCGTGTCCGTCCCCGTGTCCATCCATCCCCGTGTCCGTCCCCCATGTCCCCGTGTCCATCCATCCCCGTGTGCGTCTGTCTGTCCCCGTATCCGTCTGTCTGTCCCCGTGTCCCCGTGTCTGTGTGTCTGTCCCCGTGTCCGTCCCCGTGTCCGTCCGTCCGTCCGCACCTGTTGGCGTCGATGACGATGGCCGGCCCGCTGACGCTGTGCCCGGGCGCCAGCTCCCGCAGCAGGAACACGGGCGTGTCCCGGTACCCGCCCTCGAAATAGCAGCGGCACACCTGGGGGGCACACCTGGGTCACACCTGGGCACACCTGGGCACACCTGGGCACACCTGGGTGTCACCTGGCACACCTGGGTCACACCTGGGCATGCCTGGGCACACCTGGGTCACGCCTGGGCACGCCTGGGCACACCTGGGACACACCTGGGCACACCTGGGCACACCTGGGCACACCTGGGTGTCACCTGGCACACCTGGGTCACACCTGGGCATGCCTGGGCACACCTGGGCACAGCTGGGTCACACCTGGGCACACCTGGGCACGCCTGGCACACCTGGGCACACCTGGGCACACCTGGGGCACACCTGGGCACACCTGGCACACCTGGGGCACACCTGGGCACACCTGGGACACACCTGGGCACGCCTGGGCACACCTGGGTGTCACCGGGCACACCTGGGTCACACCTGGGCACACCTGGGCACACCTGGGCACACCTGGGTCACACCTGGGCACACCTGGGCACAGCTGGGTCACACCTGGGCACGCCTGGGCACACCTGGGTGTCACCTGGCACACCTGGGGGCACACCTGGCACACCTGGGACACACCTGGGACACACCTGGGCACACCTGGGTCACACCTGGGTACACCTGGGCATGCCTGGGTGTCACCTGGGCACACCTGGGACACACCTGGGACACACCTGGGTCACACCTGGGCACGCCTGGGCACACCTGGGTCACACCTGGGCACACCTGGGGCACGCCTGGGCACACCTGGGTCACACCTGGGCACACCTGGGCACACCTGGGGCACACCTGGGGCACACCTGGGGGCACGCCTGGCACACCTGTGCACGCCTGGGCACACCTGGGGCACACCTGGGCACAGCTGGGGCACACCTGGGCACACCTGGGCACGCCTGGGTCACACCTGGGGCACACCTGGGCACACCTGGGCACAGCTGGGTCACACCTGGGCACACCTGGGCACACCTGGCACACCTGGGGGCACACCTGGGCACAGCTGGGTCACACCTGGGCACAGCTGGGGCACACCTGGGCACACCTGGGCACACCTGGGCACGCCTGGCACACCTGGGTCACGCCTGGGTCACACCTGGGTCACACCTGGGGCACACCTGGGGCACACCTGGGCACGCCTGGCACACCTGGGCACACCTGGGTCACGCCTGGGCACGCCTGGCACACCTGGGTGTCACCTGAGCACACCTGGGGGCACACCTGGGCACGGCTGGGGGCACACCTGGGCACACCTGGGACACACCTGGGCACACCTGGGGCACACCTGGGCACACCTGGGCACACCTGTGTCACACCTGGCACACCTGGCACACCTGGGTGTCACCTGAGCACACCTGGGGGCACACCTGGGCACGGCTGGGGGCACACCTGGGGCACACCTGGGGGCACACCTGGCACACCTGGGTGTCACATGGGCACGGCTGGGGGCACGCCTGGGCATGCGTGTCACACCTGGGGGCACACCTGCGTCACATCTGGCTCACACCTGGGCACACCTGACAGACCTGGGTCACACCTGGGCATGCCCGGGTGTCACCTGTTACACCTGGGCACACCTGTCACACCTGGGGGGCACACCTGGCTCACACCTGGGCACACCTGGGCACACCTGGGGGGCACACCTGGCTCACACCTCGGCACAACAGGGCACATTTGTCACACCTGTGTCACACCTGTCACACCTGTGCACACCTGGGTCACACCTGTGTCACACCTGTCACACCTGGGCACACCTGTGTCACAC
>JBBAXF010000256.1:0-32609 GCA_037837765.1 Delichon dasypus | reverse complement strand
GAGGAGGAGGAAGAGGAGGAGGAAAATTGGGGGAAAATGGGGATGGAGGAGGAGGAGGAGGAGGAGTTAGGATGAAGGGCACAGAAATGGGGGGGGAAAAGGGAGGAAATTGGGGAAAATGGGGATGGAGGAGGAAGAGGAGGAGGAAGAGGAGGAGGAAGAGGACGATGAAGATGAGGAGGAGGACGATGAAGATGAGGAGGAGGAGGAGGAAGAGGGGGAAAATTGGGGAAAATGGGGATGGAGGAGGAGGAAGATGAGGAGGAGGAGGAGGAGGAAGAGGAGGAAGAGGACGATGAAGAGGACGATGAAGATGATGAAGAGGAGGAAGAGGAGGAGAAGGAGGAGGAGGAGGGAAGAGGATGATGAAGAGGGGGGAAGATGAGGAAGAGGACGATGAAGAGGACGAAGAGGACCATGAAGAGGACGACGAAGATGATGAAGATGAGGAAGAAGGCGACGAAGAGGCCCGACCAAGAGGAGGAAGAGGAGGCCTCACCGAGCAGGGGGATGAAGGCCCGGCAGCTCCATGGCCGCGTCCCGGCCGCGTCCGCGTCCCCTCCCCGCACGTGACCCCCGAAACTCCCGGGAAAAGGGGAAGCGGCCCCAAATGGTGAAACCCGTGACGTCAGCGGCCCCTTGCGAAATTTGGGGCGGTTTTGGGGTTTTTCGGGGTTTTTTTTTGGGAGGGGAGGGGATTTTTGGGGGTGGGGAAGGTGAAATGAGGAGTTGGGGAAAGCAGAGGGTTTTTTTCCCCCAAAAAAATTATAAAAATAAAATATAAAAATAATAAAAATAATAAAAAATGAGGGTGGAAAAGACGGGGGAGGAAAAGTTTCGGTGGAGTTGCGAAATCTCCTGAACCGTCCCCAAAAAAAAAACCAAAAAAACCCCAAATCCCCGAGTTCCCCCCCAAAAAAACCCCAAATCCCCGAGTTCCCCCCAAAAAAAACCCAAAATCGACCAAATCCTGAAAAATAATAATGAAAGAAACCTCGGAGCCAGAAACATTTCCCCAAAACCCCAAATAATAATAAAAAACCCCAAATGGCCCAAATCCTAAAATAATAATAATTAAAAATCCCAAATCACTGAATTCCCCAAACCCCAAAACTCAAAAGGATAAAATAATAATAATAATGATGATGATAATAATAATAATAATAATAATAATAATAATAATAAATAATAATAATAATAGTAATAATAGTAATAATAAACAACCCCTAAATAATAAATTGAAAACCCCAAATTCCCCAAATCCCAAAATAATAATAATTAAAAATCCCAAATCACTGAATTGCCCAAACCCCAAAACTCAAAAGGATAAAATAATATTATTAATAATAATAATAATAATAATAATAATAATAATAATAAGCAACCCCTAAATAATAAATTGAAAACCACAAATCGCCAAATCCTAAAATAATAATAATTAAAAATCCCAAATCACTGAATTCCCCAAACCCCAAAACTCAAAAGGATAAAATAATAATAATAATAATAATAATAATAATAATAATAATAATAATAATAATAAACCTCAAACCCCAAACCCCAAAACCCCGAAATCCCAAAATAATAAATGAAAACCCCCAAATTCCCCCAAATCCCAAAATAATAAAAATTTAAAAATCCCAAATCACTGAATCCCCAAACCCCAAAACTCAAAAAGGATAAAATAATAATAATAATAATAATAATAATAATAATAATAATAATAATAATAAACCTCAAACCCCAAAACTTTTCCCCAAAACCCCCAAATACAAAATAATGAATTGAAAACCCCAAATTCCAAATCCCAAAATAATAATAATTTAAAAATCCCAAATCACTGAATTCCCCAAACCCCAAAACTCAAAAGGATAAAATAATAATAATAATAATAATAATAATAATAATAATAATAATAAACAACCCCAAAATAATAAATTGAAAAACCCAAATCACCCAAATCCCCAAATAATAATATTAAAAATCACAAATCATTGAATTCCCCAAACCCCAAAACTCAAAAGGATAAAATAATAATAATAATAATAATAATAATAATAATCCCTAAATAATAAATTGAAAACCCCAAATTCCCAAATCCTAAAATAAGAATAATTAAAATCCCAAATCACTGAATTCCCCAAAGCCCAAACTCAAAAGGATAAAATAATAATAATAATAATAATAATAATAATAATAATAATAATAATAATAATAGTAATAATAAACAACCCCTAAATAATAAATTGAAAACCCCAAATCGCCCAAATCCCAAAATAATAATAATTAAGAATCCCAAATCACTGAATTCCCCCAAAGCCCAAAACTCAAAAGGATAAAATAATAATAATAATAATAATAATAATAATAATAATAATAATAATAATAATCATCCCCAAAATAATAAATTGAAAACCCCTAAATCGCCCAAATCCCCAAATAATAATAATTAAAAATCCAAATCATTGAATTCCCCAAGCCCAAAACTCAAAAGGATAAAGTAATAATAATAATAATAATAATAATAATAATAATAATAATCAACCCCTAAATAATAAAATGAAAACCCCAAATCGCCTAAATCCTAAAATAATAATAATTAAAAATCCCAAATCACTGAATTTCCGAATCCCAAAACTCAAAAGGATAAAATAATAATAATAATAATAATAATAATAATAATAATAATAATAATAATCCCCTAATAATAAATTGAAAACCCCAATTCGCCCAAATCCTAAAATAATTAATAATTAAAAATCCCAAATCACTGAATTCCCCAAACCCCAAAACTCTAAAGGATAAATGATAATAATAATAATAATAATAATAATAATAATAATAATAATAATAATAGTAATAATAATAGTAATAATAAAATAATAGTAATAATAAACAACCCCTAAATAATAAATTGAAAACCCCAAATCGCCCAAATCCTAAATAATAATAATTAAAAATCCAAATCACTGAATTCCCGAATCCCAAATCCCAAAATCCCCCAAAATAATAAAAAACCCCAAAACCCCCCAAACTCCAAAACCCAAAATCCTCAAAATAATAAATTGAAAACCCCAAATTCCCCAAATCTCAAAATAATAATAATTTTAAAATCCCAAATCACTGAATTCCCAAAACCCCAAATCCCCCCAAACCCTAAAAAAAACCAAAACCCCCCAAAAAACCAAAAAAACCAAAAAACCCCAAAACCCCCAAATCCCCCCCCAAAACCAAAAATCCCCAAAATCCCCAAATCCAGAGAACCCCAAACCCCCCCCCCAAAATCCCAAAATTACCCAAAGACCCCAAAACCCCAAAAATCCCAAACCCTCCCGGAAAACCCAAATCCCCCCAAAACCCCAAAATCCCAAAAAACCCCAAATCATCCCAAAAAACCAAAACCCCAAAAACCTAAAGACCCAAAAACCTCAAACCGCCCCAAAAACCTCAAATCCCCCCAAACCCCCAAATCCCCAAAACCTCAAAAACCTCCAAACCCTCAAATCCCCCAAAACCCCAAACCCTTCAAAACCCCCAAAACCTCAAAATCCCAAAACCTAAAAACCCCAAATCCTCACCCAAAAAACCCCAAAGCCAAAAAAACCCCAAAGCCAAAAAACTCAAATCCCCCCCAAAACCACCCAAAACTCAAAAATCCCCAAAAACCCCAAAACCCCCCAAAAACCCCAAAAAACCCCCAAATCCCAAAACCAACCCCGGAAAACCCCAAACCCCCCAAAAAACCCAAATCCCAAATCCTCCAAAAAAAATCCCCAAAACCCCCAAATCCCCAAAATCCCAAAAAACCCCCCAAAACTCCAAAACCTAAAAACCCCAAATACCCCAAATCCCAAAATCCCCCCAAAAATCCCCAAATCCCAAAAATCCCAACCCCCCCAAACCCTCAAATCCCAAAAAAACCCCAAAATCCCAAACTACCCCAGAAAACCCCCAACCCCCCCAAAGAACGCAAATCCCAACCCCCCCAAAAAAATCCTAAAATCCCCAAAAATCCCAAAAAAAACCCCAAACCCAAAACCCCCAAAACCTAAAAACCCCAATCCCCCAAAACCCCCAAAATCCCCCAAATCCCCAAAACCTAAAAAACCACCAAAAAACCCAAAAAACCCAAACCCCAAAACCCTCCAAACTCCCGAAAACCCCAAAAATCCCAAAACCCTAAAAAAAAAACCAAAACCCCAAAAAATCCCAAAAACCCCAAAACCCCCCAAAACCCCCCAACACCCAAAACCCAACCCCCCAAAAAAAAAACCCAAATCCCCCAAAACCCCAAAAACCCCCAAAACCCAAAAAAAGCCCCAAAACCCCAAAAAATCCCAAAATCCCCCAAAATCCCCCAAATCCCCAAAACCTAAAAACCCCAAAAACCCCAAATCCCAAATCCCCCCAAAACCCTAAAATCCCCCCAAATCCCCAAAACCCTAAAAAAACCCCAAAATCCCAAAAAATCCAAATCACCCCAAACCCAAAATCCCCAAAAACCCAAACCCCAAAAATCCAAAAACCCCCAAACCCCCAAAATTACCCAAATCCCCCAAAAACCCCAAATCCCCCCAAACCCAAAAATCCAAAAATCCCCAAAAAAACCCAAACCCCCAAAACCTAAAAACCCCCAAAATCCCCCAAATCCCCAAATCCTAAAAACCCAAAAAAACCCCAAAAACCCCAAAACCCCAAATCCCCCCAAAATCCCCCAAATCCCCCCAAAAAAACAAAACCCCCAAATCCCAAACCCTCCCAGAAAACCCAAATCCCAAAATCGCCCCAAAAATCCCAAAATCCCCAAAATCCCAACCCCCCAAAATCCCCCAAAACCCTAAAAAAAACCCCAAATCCCCAAAACCTAAAAACCCCAAAAACCCCAAATCCCAAATCCCCCCAAAATCCTAAAATCCCCCAAAATCCCAAAACCGTAAAAAAAACCCAAACCCCAAAAAACCCCAAAAACCCCAAATTTTTGGGGTCTCCTGGAGGTTTTGGGGTTTTTTTGGGGTCTCCAGGGTTTTTTGGGGTCTCCTGGAGGTGTTTTGGGGTCTCCACGCGGCGTTTTTTGGGGTTTCCTCGGGTTTTTTTGGGGTCTCCACAAGGATTTTTGGGGTCTCCTCCAGCTTTTCTGGGATCTCCTGGAGGTTTTTTTGGGGTCTCCTGGAGGTTTTGGGGTTTTTTTGGGGTCTCCTCCAGGTGTTTTTGGGGTCTCCGGGTGGAGTTTTGAGGTTTCCGTGGGTTTGTGGGATCTCCAGGGGGTTTTTTGAGGTCCTGGCTGGAGTTTTGGGGTCTCCTCGGGGTTTTTTGGGGTCTCCACAAGGATTTTTGGGGTCTCCTGGAGGTTTTGGGGTTTTTTTGGGGTCTCCTCGGGGTTTTTTGGGGTCTCCCGGTGGGGTTTCTTTGGGTCTCCTGGTTTCTCTGGGGTTTTCTGGAGGTGTTTTGGGGTCTCCTCGGGTTTGGGGGTCTCCTCGCGGTTTTTTGGGGTCTCCAGGTGGATTTTTGGGGTCTCCTGGAGGTGTTTTGGGGTCTCCAGGGGTTTTTGGGGTTTTCTGGAGGTGTTTTGGGGTCTCCTGGAGGTGTTTTGGGGTCTCCTGGAGGTGTTTTGGGGTCTCCACGCGGCGTTTTTGGGTTTTCTCTGGGTTTTTTGGGGTCTCCACAAGGATTTTTGGGGTCTCCTCCAGCTTTTATGGGATCTCCTGGAGGTTTTTTTGGGGTCTCCTGGAGGTTTTGGGGTATTTTTGGGGTCTCCTCGGGGTTTATTTGGGGTCTCCTGGTTTCTCTGGGGTTTTCTGGAGGTGTTTTGGGGTCTCCTCGGGTTTTGGGGTTTTCTCCTCGGGGTTTTTTGGGGTCTCCAGGGTTTTTTTGGGGTCTCCAGGGGTTTTTTTGGGGTCTCCTGGAGGTTTTGGGGTTTTTTGGGGTCTCCTCCAGGTGTTTTTGGGGTCTCCACAAGGATTTTTGGGGTTTCCCGTGGGTTTGTGGGATCTCCAGGGGGTTTTTTGGGGTCCTGGCTGGAGTTTTGGGGTCTCCTGGAGATGTTTTGGGGTCTCCACAAGGATTTTTGGGATCTCCTGGAGGTTTTTTTTGGGGTCTCCTCCAGGTGTTTTTGGGGTCTCCAGGTGGATTTTTGGGGTCTCCTGAGGTGTTTTGGGGTCTCCTGGAGGTGTTTTGGGGTCTCCACGCGGCGTTTTTGGGGTTTTTCTCGGGTTTTTTTGGGGTCTCCACAAGGATTTTTGGGGTCTCCTCCAGCTTTTCTGGGATCTCCTGGAGGTTTTTTTGGGGTCTCCTGGAGGTTTTGGGGTTTTTTTTGGGGTCTCCTCCAGGTGTTTTTGGGGTCTCCGGGTGGATTTTTGGGGTCTCCCGTGGGTTTGTGGGATCTCCAGGGGGTTTTTTTGAGGTCCTGGCTGGAGTTTTGGGGTCTCCTCGGGGTTTTTGGGGTCTCCACAAGGATTTTTGGGATCTCCTGGAGGTTTTTTTGGGGTCTCCTGGAGGTTTTTGGGTTTTTTGGGGTCTCCTCAGGGTTTTTTGGGGTCTCCAGGGGGTTTTTGGGGGTTTTCTGGAGGTGTTTTGGGGTCTCCTGGAGGTGTTTTGGGGTCTCCACGCGGCGTTTTTGGGGTTTTCTCGGGTTTTTTTGGGGTCTCCACAAGGATTTTTGGGGTCTCCTCCAGCTTTTCTGGGATCTCCTGGAGGTTTTTTTGGGGTCTCCTGGAGGTTTTTTGGGGTTTTTTTTGGGGTCTCCTCGGGGTTTTTTGGGGGTCTCCTGGAGGTTTTGGGGTTTTTTTGGGGTCTCCTCCAGGTGTTTTTGGGGTCTCCGGTGGATTTTTGGGGTTTCCCGTGGCTTTGTGGGATCTCCAGGGGGTTTTTTGAGGTCCTGGCTGGAGTTTTGGGGTCTCCTCGGGGTTTTTTGGGGTCTCCTCCAGCTTTTATGGGATCTCCTGGAGGTTTTTTTTGGGGTCTCCTGGAGGTTTTGGGGTTTTTTTTGGGGTCTCCTCGGGGTTTTTTGGGGTCTCCCGGTGGGGTTTATTTGGGGTCTCCTGGTTTCTCTGGGGTTTTCTGGAGGTGTTTTGGGGTCTCCTCGGGTTTTGGGGTTTTCTCCTCGGGGTTTTTTGGGGTCTCCAGGGGTTTTTTGGGGTCTCCTGGAGGTGTTTTGGGGTCTCCTGGAGGTGTTTTGGGGTCTCCTCGGGTTTTGGGGTTTTCTCCTCGGGGTTTTTTGGGGGTTTCTGGAGGTGTTTTGGGGTCTCCTGGAGGTGTTTTGGGGTCTCCACGCGGCGTTTTTGGGGTTTTCTCTGGGTTTTTTGGGGTCTCCACAAGGAGTTTTGGGGTCTCCTCCAGCTTTTCTGGGATCTCCTGGAGGTTTTTTTGGGGTCTCCTGAAGGTTTTGGGGTTTTTTTGGGGTCTCCTCCAGGTGTTTTTTGGGGTCTCCGGGTGGATTTTTGGGGTTTCCCGTGGGTTTGTGGGATCTCCAGGGGGTTTTTTTGAGGTCCTGGCTGGAGTTTTGGGGTCTCCTCGGGGTTTTTTGGGGTCTCCCGGTGGGGTTTATTTGGGGTCTCCTGGTTTCTATGGGGTTTTCTGGAGCTGTTTTGGGGTCTCCTCGGGTTTTGGGGTTTTCTCCTCGGGGTTTTTTGGGGTCTCCAGGGGTTTTTTGGGGTTTTCTGGAGGTGTTTTGGGGTCTCCTGGAGGTGTTTTGGGGTCTCCACGCGGCGTTTTTGGGGTTTTCTCTGGGTTTTTGGGGTCTCCTCGAGGTTTTTTGGGGTCTCCTCCAGCTTTTCTGGGATCTCCTGGAGTTTTTTTTGGGGTCTCCTGGAGGTTTTGGGGTTTTTTTGGGGTCTCCTCCAGGTGTTTTTGGGGTCTCCGGGTGGATTTTTGGGGTTTCCCGTGGCTTTGTGGGATCTCCAGGGGGTTTTTTGGGGTCCTGGCTGGAGTTTTGGGGTCTCCTCGGGGTTTTTTGGGGTCTCCCGGTGGGGTTTATTTGGGGTCTCCTGGTTTCTCTGGGGTTTTCTGGAGGTGTTTTGGGGTCTCCTCGGGTTTTGGGGTTTTCTCCTCGCGGTTTTTTGGGGTCTCCAGGGGTTTTTGGGGTTTTCTGGAGGTGTTTTGGGGTCTCCTGGAGGTGTTTTGGGGTCTCCTCGGGGGTTTTTTGGGGTCTCCAGGGGTTTTTTGGGGTTTTCTGGAGGTGTTTTGGGGTCTCCTGGAGGTGTTTTGGGGTCTCCACGCGGCGTTTTTGGGGTTTTCTCTGGGTTTTTTGGGGTCTCCACAAGGATTTTCGGGGTCTCCTCCAGCTTTTATGGGATCTCCTGGAGGTTTTTTTGGGGTCTCCTGGAGGTTTTGGGGTTTTTTGGGGTCTCCTCGGGGTTCTTTGGGGTCTCCCGGTGGGGTTTATTTGGGGTCTCCTGGTTTCTCTGGGGTTTTCTGGAGGTGTTTTGGGGTCTCCTGGAGATGTTTTGGGGTCTCCTGGAGGTGTTTTGGGGTCTCCTCCGGGTTTTTTGGGGTCTCCTGGAGGTGTTTTGGGGTCTCCTGGAGGTGTTTTGGGGTCTCCACGCGGCGTTTTTGGGGTCTCCTCGGGGTTTTTTGGGGTCTCCACAAGGATTTTTGGGGTCTCCTCCAGCTTTTATGGGATCTCCTGGAGGTTTTTTTGGGGTCTCCTGGAGGTTTTGGGGGTTTTTTTGGGGTCTCCTCCAGGTGTTTTTGGGGTCTCCGGGTGGATTTTTGGGGTTTCCCGTGGGTTTGTGGGATCTCCAGGGGGTTTTTTGAGGTCCTGACTGGAGTTTTGGGGTCTCCTCGGGGTTTTTTGGGGTCTCCAGGTGGATTTTTGGGGTCTCCTGGAGGTGTTTTGGGGTCTCCTCGGGGTTTTTTGGGGTCTCCACAAGGATTTTTGGGGTCTCCTCCAGCTTTTATGGGATCTCCTGGAGGTTTTTTTGGGGTCTCCTGGAGGTTTTGGGGTTTTTTTGGGGTCTCCTCGGGGTTTTTTGGGGTCTCCGGGTGGATTTTTGGGGTTTCCCGTGGGTTTGTGGGATCTCCAGGGGGTTTTTGGAGGTCCTGGCTGGAGTTTTGGGGTCTCCTCGGGGTTTTTTGGGGTCTCCACAGGGATTTTTGGGGTCTCCTCCAGCTTTTATGGGATCTCCTGGAGGTTTTTTTGGGGTCTCCTGGAGGTTTTGGGGTTTTTTTGGGGTCTCCAGGGGTTTTTTTGGGGTTTTTTGGGGTCTCCTCGGGGTTTTTTGGGGTCTCCCGGTGGGGTTGATTTGGGGTCTCCTGGTTTCTCTGGGGTTTTCTGGAGGTGTTTTGGGGTCTCCTCGGGTTTTGGGGTTTTCTCCTCTGGGTTTTTTGGGGTCTCCAGTGGTTTTTGGGGTTTTCTGGAGGTGTTTTGGGGTCTCCTGGAGGTGTTTTGGGGTCTCCACGCGGCGTTTTTGGGGTTTCCTCGGGTTTTTTTGGGGTCTCCACAAGGATTTTTGGGGTCTCCTCCAGCTTTTATGGGATCTCCTGGAGGTGTTTTTGGGGTCTCCTGGAGGTTTTGGGGTTTTTTGGGGTCTCCTCCAGGTGTTTTTGGGGTCTCCGGGTGGAGTTTTGGGGTTTCCCGTGGATTTGTGGGATCTCCAGGGGGTTTTTTGAGGTCCTGGCTGGAGTTTTGGGGTCTCCTCGGGGTTTTTTGGGGTCTCCACAAGGATTTTTGGGATCTCCTGGAGGTTTTGGGGTTTTTTTGGGGTCTCCTCGGGGTTTTTTGGGGTCTCCAGGGGTTTTTGGGGTTTTCTGGAGGTGTTTTGGGGTCTCCACGCGGCGTTTTTGGGGTTTTCTCGGGTTTTTTGGGGTCTCCACAAGGATTTTTGGGGTCTCCTCCAGCTTTTATGGGATCTCCTGGAGGTGTTTTGGGGTCTCCTGGAGATGTTTTGGGGTCTCCTGGAGGTGTTTTGGGGTCTCCACGCGGCGTTTTTGGGGTTTTCTCTGGGTTTTTTGGGGTCTCCACAAGGATTTTTGGGGTCTCCTCCAGCTTTTATGGGATCTCCTGGAGGTTTTTTTGGGGTCTCCTGGAGGTTTGGGGGGTTTTTGGGGTCTCCTGGGGTCAGGGGTCACTCATTGGTCACTCAGGGGTCACCCACTGGTCATTCAGGGGTCACTTGGGGGTCACCCAGAGGTCAGGGGTCACTCAGGGGTCAGAGGTCACTCACTGGTCACTCATTGGTCACTCGGGGGTCACCCAGGGGTCAGGGGTCACTCAGGGGTCACCCATTGGTCACTCACTGGTCACTCGGGGGTCACTCAGGGTCAGAAGTCACTCATTGGTCACTCAGGGGTCACCCAGGGGTCAGAGGTCACTCAGGGGTCAGAGGTCACTCATTGGTCACTCATTGGTCACTCATTGGACACTCATTGGTCACTCAGGGGTCACCCAGGGGTCAGAGGTCACTCGGGGGTCACTCGGGGGTCACCCAGGGGTCAGAGGTCACTCAGTGGTCACTCATTGGTCACTCGGGGGTCACCCAGGGGTCAGAGGTCACTCAGTGGTCACTCATTGGTCACTCATTGGTCACTCACTGGTCACCCATTGGTCACTCATTGGTCACTCATTGGTCACTCGGGGGTCACTTGGGGGTCACTCGGGGGTCAGAGGTCACTCATTGGTCACTCAGGGGTCACTCATTGGTCACCCAGGGGTCACTCATTGGTCACCCAGGGGTCACCCAGGGGTCACCCAGGGGTCAGAGGTCACTCATTGGTCACTCATTGGTCACTCGGGGGTCACCCAGGGGTCAGAGGTCACCCAGGGGTCAGAGGTCACCCAGGGGTCACCCAGGGGTGAGAGGTCACCCAGGGGTCACTCATTGGTCACTCGGGGGTCACCCAGGGGTCAGAGGTCACTCATTGGTCACTCACTGGTCACCCAGGGGTCACTCAGGGTCAGAGGTCACTCACTGGTCACTCAGGGGTCACCCATTGGTCACTCAGGGGTCACCCAGGGGTCAGAGGTCACTCACTGGTCACTCATTGGTCACCCAGGGGTCACCCAGGGGTCAGAGGTCACCCAGGGGTCACCCAGGGGTCAGAGGTCACTCAGGGGTCACCCATTGGTCACTCAGGGGTCACTCATTGGTCACTCACTGGTCACTCACTGGTCACTCATTGGTCACCCAGGGGTCAGGGGTCACTCACTGGTCACTCACTGGTCACTCATTGGTCAGGGGTCCCTCCCCTCCCCTCCCCTCCCCTCCCCTCCCCTCCCCTCCCCTCCCCTCCCCCCATCACTCTCAGACCCCGCGGTGCCGGAACGGCTTTAATGGGGGAGGGGACACGGGGGGGACACAGAGAGCACCCAGGGGTGACACGGGGACCACCCTGAGACCACCCTGGGGACACGGGGACCACCCCAAAACCACCCAGGGGTGACACGGGGACCACCCTGGGGACACAGAGAGACCCCGAGACCACCCAAGGGTGACACGGGGACCACCCCAAAACCACACCAAGACCACCCTGGGGTGACACAGAGACCACCCTGAGACCACCCTGGGGACCCTGAGACCACCCAGGGGACATGGGGGGGACACAGAGACACCCTGGGGTGACACGGGGACACCCCGAAACCACCCCGAGACCACCCTGGGGTGACACAGAGCACCCTGAGACCACCCAAGGGTGACACTGAGACACCCTGGGGACACAGAGAGACCCCGAGACCACCCAGGGGTGACACAGAGACACCCCGAGACCACCCTGAGACCACCCTGGGGACACCCAAGGGTGACAGGGAGCACCCAGGGGGGACACAGAGACACCCCGAGACCACCCAGAGGTGACACAGAGACCACCCTGAGACCACCCCAAGACCACCCAGGGGACACCCTGGGGTGTCACAGAGACACCCTGGGCACCCCAAAACCACCCTGAGACCACCCTGGGGACACGGGGGGGACACCCAGGGGTGACACGGAGCACCCAGGGTGGACACAGAGCACCCTGGGGTGACACAGAGCACCCCAAAACCACCCTGAGCACCCCCAAACCACCCTGGGGACACCCAGGGGTGACAGAGAGCACCCAAAAACCACCCTGGGGACACAGAAACACCCCGAGACCACCCAGGGGACCCCAAAACCACCCATGGGGGCACCCAGGGGTGACACGGAGACACCCCGAGGCCACCCCGGGGTGCCCCACAGGTGTCCCACGGCCACCCCAGGGCGCCCCAGGACCACCCAGGAGACCCCACAGGAGATCCAGGAGACCCCAGAGCCACCCCAGGGTGCCCCAGGACCACCCCAGGACCATCCAGACCACCCCACAGGAGATCCAAGGTGCCCCACAGATGACCCAGAGCCACCCCAGGGTGCCCCAGAGATGTCCAAGGGTGCCCCAAAGCCACCTCAGGGTGCCCCAGAGATGTCCAGGGTGACCCACAGCCACCCCAGGACCCCTTGGGGTGCCCCAGACATGTCCCAAAGCCACCCCAGGGTGCCCCACAGATGTCCCAGGGTGCCCCAAAGCCACCCCAGGGAGCCCCAGGACCAACCAGAAGACTCCAAGGCCACCTCAGGGTGCCCCACATCCACCCCAGGGTGCCCCACGGATGCCCCACGGCCACCTCAAGGTGCCCCACAGATGTCCCAGGGTACTCCAAAGCCACCCCAGGGTGCTCCAGAGATGTCCCACAGATGTCCCAGGGTGCCCCACAACCACCCCAGGACCCCTTGGGGTGCCCCACAGATGTCCCACGGCCACCCCAGGGTGCTCCATGGACGCCCCAGAGTGCCCCAAAGCCACCTCAGGGTGCCCCACGGCCACCCCAGGGCGCCCCACAGATGCCCCAAAGCCACCCCAGGGTGCCCCAGAGATGTCCCACAGATGTCCCAGGAGACCCCAGAGCCACCCCAGGGTGCCCCACAGATGCCCCACGGCCACCCCAGGGCACCCCACAGATGTCCCAGGGTGCCCCACAACCACCTCAAGGTGCTCCATGGACGCCCCAGAGTGCCCCAGAGCCACCCCAGGGCGCCCCAGGACCACCCCAGGACCCCTTGGGGTGCCCCACAGATGGCCCAAGGCCACCCCAGGGTGCTCCAGAGATGTCCAGGGTGCCCCACAACCACCCCAGGGTGCTCCATGGACGCCCCAGAGATGTCCCAGAGCCACCTTAGGGTGCCCCAGGACCACACAGAAGACTCCAAGGCCACCTCAGGGTGCCCCACATCCACCCCAGGGTGCCCCACAGATGTCCCACGGCCACCTCAAGGTGCCCCACAGATGTCCCAGGGTACTCCAAAGCCACCCCAGGGTGCTCCAGAGATGTCCAGGGTGCCCCACAACCACTTCAAGGTGCTCCATGGACGCCCCAGAGTGCCCCAAAGCCACCTCAGGGTGCCCCAAGGTGTCCCAGGAGACCCCAGAGCCACCCCAGGGTGCCCCAGGACCACCCACAGATGTCCCAGGGTGCCCCACAACCACCCCAGGACCCCTTGGGGTGCCCCACAGATGTCCAAAAGCCACCCCAGGGTGCTCCACAGATGCCCCACGGACACCCCAGGGCGCCCCACAGATGTCCCAGGGTGTCCCAAAGCCACCTCAGGGTGCCCCACATCCACCCCAGGGTGCCCCACGGATGCCCCAAAGCCACCCCAGGGTGCCCCAGAGATATCCAGGGTGACCCACAGCCACCCCAGGACCCCTTGGGGCGCCCCAGAGATGTCCCACAGCCACCCCAGGGTGCTCCATGGACGCCCCAGGGCGCCCCACAGATGTCGCAGGGCGCCCCACAGATGTCCAAAAGCCACCCCGGGGTGCCCCGAAACACTCCAGGCCACCCATTAGGAGATCCAAGGTGTCACGACCACCCCAGGGTGCCCCACAGATACCCCAAAGCCACCCCAGGGTGCCCCAGAGATGTCCAGGGTGCCCCAGAGATGTCCAGGGTGCCCCACAACCACCTCAAGGTGCTCCATGGACGCCCCAGAGTGCCCCAAAGCCACCCCAGGGTGCCCCACAGATGACCCACAGATGTCCCAGGAGACCCCAGAGCCACCCCAGGGTGCCCCAGGACCACCCCACAGATGTCCCAGGGTGCCCCACATCCACCCCAGGGTGCCCCACAGATGCCCCAAAGCCACCCCAGAGTGCTCCAGAGATGTCCCAGGGTGTCCCAAAGCCACCTCAGGGTGCCCCAGGACCACCCAGAAGACTCCAAAGCCACCCCAGGGTGCCCCAGGAGCACCCAGGCCACCCCACAGATGTCCCAGGGTGCCCCACAGATGTCCAAAAGCCACCCCAGGGTGCCCCACAGATGGCCCACAGATGTCCCAGGAGACCCCAGAGCCACCCCACAGATGTCCCAGGGTGCCCCACAACCACCCCAGGACCCCTTGGGGTGCCCCACAGATGCCCCAAAGCCACCCCAGGGTGCCCCACAGATGGCCCACAGATGTCCCAGGGTGCCCCAAAGCCACCCCAGGGTGCCCCAGGGCACCCCACAGATGTCCCAGGGTGCCCCACATCCACCCCAGGGTGCCCCACGGATGCCCCACCTCCCTCTCCCCCACCACGCGTCCGTCCCCCCCCTCCCCCGCTGTCCCACCCCCCCCCAGCCCAGCTCCCAGGTTGTCCCCTCAGGGCGGCCGGGGCGGCGTCCCCGCGGGCCGGAAGAGGCGCCAGGCGCCGCGGCAGATGAGGCCGAACCAGTAGAGCTGGGGCGCGGCCAGGGCGGCGGCGGCGGCGTTGTAGGCGGGCGGCAGCGCGGCCGGGACGCGCAGCAGCTCCAGGCCGCGCTGCCGCCCGTAGGCCCAGTACAGGTAGGGGAAGAGCAGCACGCGGCAGGCCAGGAAGGTCACCAGCAGCGCCAGCCCGTTCAGCTTGTGCAGCGCCGTGTGCTGCCGGCGCAGCTGCGGGGAGAGGGGGGGACACGGAGGGTGGAGGTGGTTATGGGGTCTCCTGGGGGCGGGGAATCCATGGGGAGGTCAAAGGTTGGGGTGGGGTGAGGAGAAGGGGGGGAATTTGTGGTGGCCACATCTCAAGGGGGTTTGGAGGAACGTTCTAGAAGGGGTCCTGAGGTGGTTATGGGGTCTCCAGGGGGCGGGGAATCCATGGGGAGGTCAAAGGTTGGGGTGGGGTGAGGAGAAGGGGAGGAGCTGGTGGTGGTCACATCTCAATAGGGCTTGGGGGAACGTTCTAGAAGGGGTCCAGATGTGGTTATGGGGTCTCCAGGGGGTGAGGAACCCATGGGGAGCTCAGAGGTTTCTCAGGAAGGACCGTGGGGGGAAGGAACCGTGGTGGTCACATCTCAAGGGGGTTTGATTCAGCACTTGGGGAAGGTTCTAGAAGGGATCCAGATGTGGTTATGGGGTCTCCAGGGGGCGAGGAATCCATGGACACCTCAAAGGTTGGGGTGGGGTGAGGAGAAGGGGAGGAGCTCGTGGTGGTCACATCTCAATAGGGTTTGGGGGAACATTCTAGAATGGGTCCTGAGGTGGTTATGGGGTCTCCAGGGGGTGGGGAACCCATGGACACCTCAAAGGTTGGGATGGGGTGAGGAGAAGGGGGGGAATTTGTGGTGGTCACATCTCAATAGGGTTTAGGGGAACGTTCTAGAAGGGATCCAGATGTGGTTATGAGGTCTCCTGGGGGCGAGGAACCCATGGACACCTCAAAGGTTGGGGTGGGGTGAGGAGAAGTGGAGGAGCCCGTGGTGGTCACATCTCAATAGGGTTTGGGGGAACGTTCTAGAAGGGGTCCTGAGGTGGTTATGGGGTCTCCGGGGGGTGAGGAACCCATGGGGGGCTCAGAGGTTTCTCAGGAAGGACCACGGCGGAAGGAACTGTGGTGGTCACATCTCAATAGGGTTTGGGGGAATGTCCTAGAAGGGGTCCTGAGGTGGTTATGGGGTCTCCGGGGGGCGAGGAACCCATGGACACCTCAAAGGTTGGGGTGCGGTGAGGAGAAGGGGAGGAGCTGGTGGTGGTCACATCTCAAGGGGGGTTGATTCGGCACTTGGAGAATGTTCTAGAAGGGATCCAGATGTGGTTATGGGGTCTCCAGGGGGTGAGGAATCCATGGGGAGGTCAAAGGTTTCTCAGGAAGAACCGTGGGGTGAAGGAACCGTGGTGGCCGCATCTCCAGGGGCTTTGAGGGGACACTGGGGACACTTGGGGACATTGGGGTGGATTTGTGGGATTTTTTTGGGAATTCGGGATTTGGGGGATTTGGGGACACTTGGGGACACTTTTGGGGACGCTTGGGGACATCTCACCAGGATGAGGACCTTGCCCAGGCACACGAAGGGGGTGCTCAGCTCGGCCATCAGCAGACAGCCCAGGAAGAAATCGCCCTTGCCCTGGCGCCACAGCTGGGGGACAGCGGGGGGGGGACAGGGTCACCACAGTGTCACTACAGTGTCACCACAGTGTCACCACAGTGTCACCAGAGTGTCACCAGTGTCACCAGTGTCACCAACCCCACCACAGTGTCACCACAGTGTCACCACAGTGTCACCAACTCCACCACAGGGTCAGCAGTGTCACCAGAGTGTCACCAGTGTCACCAGAGTGTCACCAGAGTCACCAACTACACCACAGTGTCACCACAGTGTCACCAACCCCCCAAAGTGTCACCAGGGTCGCCACAGTGTCACCAGTGTCACCAGAGTGTGACCACAGTGTCACCAGTGTCACCAAAGTGTCACCAGGTGTCACCAGAGTGGCACCAGAGTGTGACCATTGTCACCAACCCCCCCAAGTGTCACCACAGTGTCCCCAGTGTCCTCACTGTCACCAGTGTCACCACAGTGTCACCAAAGTGTCACCAACCCCACCACAGTGTCACCAATGTCACCAGAGTGTCACCAACCCCCCAAAGTGTCACCACAGTGTCAAAGTGTCACCAGTGTCATCAAAGTGTCACCAACCCTACCAAAGTGTCACCAGAGTGTGACCAGAGTGTCACCAACCCCTCCCACAGTGTCACCAACTCCACCACAGTGTCACCAGTGTCCTCGGTGTCACCACAGTGTCACCAACCCCGCCAAGGTGTCACCAGTGTCACCAGAGTGTCCCCAGTGTCCTCAGTGTCACCAAAGTGTCACCAGTGTCATCAAAGTGTCACCAGCCCCCCCACAGTGTCACCACAGTGTCACCACAGTGTCACCAAAGTCACCAACCCCACCACAGTGTCACCAATGTCACCACAGTGTCACCAGAGTGTGACCATTGTCACCAACCCCACCACAGTGTCACCAGTGTCACCAACCCCCCCAAAGCGTCACCAGTGTGACCAGAGTGTCACCAAACTGTCACCACAGCGTCACCAGAGTCACCAACCCCCCCAGTGTCACCATAGTGTGACCATAGTGTGACCACAGTGTCACCAATGTCACCAGTGTCACCAACCCCACCACAGTGTCACCAGCGTCACCAGAGTCACCAACCCCACCACAGTGTCACCACAGTGTCACCACAGTGTCACCAGTGTCACCAGAGTGTCAGCAGTGTCACCAGAGGGTGACCATTGTCACCAGCCCCACCAGAGTGTCACCAGTGTCACCACAGTGTGACCATTGTCACCAACCCCACCACAGTGGCCCCAGGGTGTCCCCAAAGCCGCCCCAGATGTCCCCAGGTGTCCCCAGGTGTCCCCAAAGCCACCTCAGATGTCCCCAAGGTGTCCCCAACCACCCCCAGATGTCCCCAAGGTGTCCCCAACCCGCCCAAAGTGTCCCCAGGTGTCCCCAAGGTGTCCCTAACACCACCCCAGATGTCCCCAAGGTGTCCCCAAGGTGTCCCCAACCCACCCAAAGTGTCCCCAGGTGTCCCCAGGTGTCCCCAAAGCCACCCCAGATGTCCCCGAGGTGTCCCCCAACCCTCCCAAGGTGACCCCAGGTGTCCCCAACCCCTCCCAAATGTCCCCAGGGTGTCCCAACGCCACCCCAGGTGTCTCCAGGATGTCCCCAGACCTTTCCAAAGGTGTCTCCGAGGTGTCCCCAACCCCACCCCAAGGTGTCCCCGAGGTGTCCCCAACCTTCCCTGGTGTCCCCAGAGTGTCCCCAACCCCTCCAAGGTGTCCCCAGGTGTCCCCAGGGTGTCCCCAAACCCACCCCAAGGTGTCCCCAAGGTGTCTCCAAGGTGTCCCCAGCTGTCCCCAACCCCCCCCCAAGGTGTCTCCAGATGTCCCCAAACCCACCCCAGATGTCCCTAGAGAGTCCCCAGGTGTCCCCAGGTGTCCCCAAGGTGTCCCCAAAGCCACCCCACATGTCCCTAGGGTGTCCCCAGCGTGGCCCAAAGGTGTCCCCAACCCCTCCCGAGTGTCCCCAGGGTGTCCCCAGTCCACACCAGGTGTCCTCAGGGTGTCCCCAAGGTGTATCTCAGGTGTATCTCAGGTGTCCCCAGGTGACTCACGGTGGCCACCGGGAAGCACACCAGCACCATGTGTCCCCATCCCACAGTGTCCCCATGTCCCCAGCTGTCCCCAGCTGTCCCCAGGTGTATCTCAGGTGTCCCCAGGTGTCCCCAGCTGTCCCCAGGCATCCCCAGCTGTCCCCAGCTGTATCTCAGGTGTATCTCCGGTGTCCCCAGCTGTCCCCAGCTGTCCCCAGCTGTATCTCAGGTGTATCTCCGGTGTCCCCAGGTGTATCTCAGGTGTATCTCCGGTGTCCCCAGCTGTCCCCAGCTGTCCCCAGCTGTCCCCAGGTGTCCCCAGCTGTCCCCAGGTGTATCTCAGGTGTCCTCAGGTGTCCCAGGTGTCCCAGGTGCCCCCAGCTGTCCCCCCAGGTGTATCTCCAGTGTCCCCAGCTGTCCCCAGCTGTCCCCAGGTGTATCTCAGCTGTCCCCCCAGGTGTCCCCCCAGGTGTCCCCAGCTGTCCCCAGCTGTCCCCAGGTGTATCTCAGGTGTCCCCAGCTGTCCCCCCAGCTGTCCCCAGCTGTCCCCAGCTGTCCCCCCAGGTGTCCCCAGGGTGTCTCCAGGATGTCCCCAGCTGTCCCCCCAGGTGTCCCCAGGTGTATCTCAGGTGTCCCCAGCTGTCCCCCCAGGTGTCCCCAGGGTGTCTCCAGGATGTCCCCAGCTGTCCCCAGCTGTCCCCAGGTGTCCCCAGGTGTATCTCAGCTGTCCCCCCAGGTGTCCCCCCAGGTGTCCCCAGGTGTCCCAGGTGTCCCAGGTGACTCACGGTGGCCACCGGGAAGCACACCAGCACCATGGCGGCGTGGTGCAGCACCATCAGCAGCTCGCGGCGCAGGAAGGCGGCGGCGGCGGCGCGGGGCGGGGCGGGCGCGGCCCCGTGACCTTTGACCTGCGCCCGCTGCAGGTGGCACAGGTACATGGCGTAGAGGTCGTAGACGAAGTAGGGGACGGCGAAGGGAGGGTAGGCGGAGGCCAGCCAGTGCCTGGGGACAGGTGGGACACGGACAGGTGGGACAGGTGAGATATGGACAGGTGGGACAGGTGGGACAGGTGGGACAGGGACAGGTGGGATATGGACAGGTGAGAGATGGACAGGTGAGATATGGACAGGTGAGACAGGTGAGAGATGGACAGGTGAGACAGGTGGGACAGGTGGGACAGGGACAGGTGAGACAGGGACAGGTGGGACAGGGACAGGTGAGATATGGACAGGTGAGAGATGGACAGGTGAGACAGGGACAGGTGAGACATGGACAGGTGAGAGATGGACAGGTGAGAGATGGACAGGTGAGACAGGGACAGGTGAGACATGGACAGGTGAGAGATGGACAGGTGAGAGATGGACAGGTGGGACAGGTGGGACAGGTGGGACACGGACAGGTGAGAGATGGACAGGTGGGATATGGACAGGTGAGACAGGGACAGGTGAGACAGGGACAGGTGAGAGATGGACAGGTGGGATATGGACAGGTGAGACAGGGACAGGTGAGACAGGGACAGGTGAGAGATGGACAGGTGAGAGATGGACAGGTGGGACATGGACAGGTGGGACAGATGAGACAGGTGGGACAGGTGGGACATGGACAGGTGGGACAGGGACAGGTGGGACAGGTGGGACATGGACAGGTGGGACAGGTGGGACAGGGACAGGTGAGACAGGGACAGGTGAGACAGGGACAGGTGGGACATGGACAGGTGAGATATGGACAGGTGAGATATGGACAGGTGAGACATGGACAGGTGAGATATGGACAGGTGAGATTGGGACAGGTGAGACAGGTGGGACATGGACAAGTGGGACACGGACAGGTGAGACATGGACAGGTGGGACAGGTGAGAGATGGACAGGTGAGACACATGATGACAGCTGTCCCCAGGTGTCCCCAGGTGTCCCAGGTATCCCCAGGTGTCCCCAGGTGTCCCAGGTGCCCCCAGGTGTGTCCCCAGGGTGTCCCCAGGGTGTCCCCACGGTGTCCCCGTGTGTCTGGGGCTGTCCCCGCGGTGTCCCTGCGGTGTCCCCATGGATATGTGGGTGTCCCCGCAGTGTCCCCCTGGTGTCCCCCTGGTGTCCCCTGGTGTCCCCTGGTGTCCCCATGGATATGTGGGTGTCCCCGCAGTGTCCCCCGGTGTCCCCCGGTGTCCCCCGGTGTCCCCCGGTGTCCCCGCAGTGTCCCCCCGGTGTCCCCCTGGTGTCCCCCGGTGTCCCCCCCGGTGTCCCCACAGTGTCCCCACACTGTCCCCATGGATCTGTGGATGTCCCCGCAGTGTCCCCCCGATGTCCCCCTGGTGTCCCCGCGGTGTCCCCTGGTGTCCCCATGGATCTGTGGATGCTCCCCGGTGTCCCGCGGTGTCCCCCTGGTGTCCCCCCGGTGTCCCCCTGGTGTCCCCTGGTGTCCCTGGGTGTCCCCGCGGTGTCCCCGTGTGTCTGGGGCTGTCCCCATGATGTCCCCATGGATATGTGGATGTCCCCCTGTGTCCCCCTGGTGTCCTCCGGTGTCCCCTGGTGTCCCCGCAGTGTCCCCCGGTGTCCCCCCGATGTCCCCCGGTGTCCCCATGGATCTGTGGATGGTGTCCCTGCGGTGTCCCCGCGGTGTCCCCATGGATCTGTGGATGTCCCCCCGGTGTCCCCTGGTGTCACTCACTGGTCATCGATGACGTGGTGGCACGAGCTGGAGATGATGTACCCGGCTGTGGAGGCCATGACGGCCTGGACCGACGACACCAGCCTGGGGACACGGGGACAACGGGGACATTGGGGACAGTGGGGACAGCAGGGGACAGCAGGGGACAGTGGGGACAGTGGGGACATTGGGGACAGTGGGGACAACGGGGACAGTGGGGACAGTGGGGACAGTGGGGACATTGGGGACAGTGGGGACACTGGGGACAGTGGGGCAATGGGGACACTGGGGACAGTGGGGACACTGGGGACAACGGGGACATCGGGGACAGTGGGGACATTGGGGACAGCAGGGGACAATGGGGACAACGGGGACAACGGGGACAACGGGGACAACGGGGACAGTGGGGACATTGGGACAGTGGGGATGTGGGGACACAGAGGGGACATGGAGGGGACACAGGTGACACGGGGACATGGGAACACGGGTGACATGGGATGACACACAGGTGACACAGGTGACACAGGTGACACATAGATATGACACAGGTGACACACAGGTGGCACAGATGACACAGGTGACACAGGTGACACACAGGTGTGACACAGATGTGACACAGATGACACAGATAACACAGGTGACACACAGATGACACACAGGTAACACAGGTGTGACACAAATGACACAGATGACACAGATGTGACACAGATGACACAGGTGACACAGGTGTGACACAGATGACACAGGTGACACACAGGTGTGACACAGGTGACACAGGTGTGACACAGATGACATATGAGTGCCACAGGTGCGACACACATGACACAGGTGTGACACACGACACAGGTGTGACACAGATAACACAGGTGACACACAGATGACACACAGGTAACACAGGTGTGACACAAATGACACAGATGACACAGATGTGACACAGGTGACACAGGGGTGACACAGGTGACACAGGTGTGACACAGGTGACACAGTGACACAGGTGGCACAGGTGACACAGTGACACAGGTGACACAGGTGTGACACAGGTGACACACAGGGGTGACACAGGTGACACAGGTGACACACAGGGGTGGCACAGGTGACACACAGATGACACAGGTGACACAGGTGACACAGATGACACAGGTGACACACAGGGGTGACACAGGTGACACAGATGACACAGGTGTGACACAGATGTGACACAGGTAACACACAGATGACACAGGGGTGGCACAGATGACACAGGTGTGACACAGGTGATACACAGATGTGACACAGATGTGACACAGATGACACAGATGACACAGGTGACACACAGGGGTGACACAGGTGACACATAGATAACACAGGTGTGACACGGGTGACACAGGTGTGACACAGGTGACACAGGTGACACACAGATATGACACAGATGTGACACAGATGTGACACAGATGACACAGGTGTGACACAGGTGACACAGATGACACAGGTGACACAGGTGACACACAGATGTGACACAGGTGACACACAGGTGTGACACAGGTGTGACACAGGTGTGACACAGACGTGACACAGGTGACACACAGATATGACACAGGTGACACAGGTGTGACACAGGTGACACAGATGTGACACAGGTGACACACAGGGGTGACACAGGGGTGACACAGGTGTGACACAGGTGACACAGATATGACACAGGTGACACAGGTGTGACACAGGTGTGACACAGACGTGACACAGGCGCGGCTCAGGGGTGGGGGATGGGCCGGCACCGATGTCCCCAAGCCGTGTCCCCGTGTCCCCTCCGTGTCCCCGCGCTGTCCCCGCGTCACCGGCCACGTGCCACGGCTAATCCCGCCCTGCCCCCGCCGGATTGTCACCAACCCCCCCCCGGATTGTCACCAATCCTCTCAGTGTCACCAATCCTCTCACAGTGTCACCAACCCCCCCAGAGTGTCACCAACCCCCCTGCGGTGTCACCAACCCCCCCAGAGTATCACCAACCCCCCCCCAGAGTGTCACCAATCCTCTCACAGTGTCACCAACCCCCCCAGAGTGTCACCAACCCCCCTGCGGTGTCACCAATCCTCTCACAGTGTCACCAACCCCCCCGGAGTGTCACCAACCCCCCCGGAGTGTCACCAACCCTCCCAGAGTGTCACCAATCCTCTCACAGTGTCACCAGCCCCCTCCCCCAGTGTCACCAACCCCCCCCGAGTGTCACCAACCCTCCCAGAGTGTCACCAACCCCCCCCCGGATTGTCACCAATCCTCTCACAGTGTCACCAACCCCCCTGCAGTGTCACCAGCCCCCCCGGATTGTCACCAACCCCTCCCACAGTGTCACCAACCCCCCCGGAGTGTCACCAATCCTCTCAGTGTCACCAACCCTCCCAGAGTGTCACCAACCCCCCCCGGAGTGTCACCAACCCCCCCCAGAGTGTCACCAACCCCCCCGGAGTGCCACCAATCCTCTCTCAGTGTCACCAACCCCCCGCAGTGTCACCAACCCCCCCCGCAGTGTCACCAACCCCCCCGGATTGTCACCAATCCTCTCTCAGTGTCACCAACCCCCCGCAGTGTCACCAACCCCCCCCGCAGTGTCACCAATCCTCTCACAGTGTCACCAACCCCCCCGGAGTGTCACCAATCCTCTCAGTGTCACCAACCCCCCCCGCAGTGTCACCAACCCCCCCGGATTGTCACCAATCCTCTCACAGTGTCACCAACCCCCCTGCGGTGTCACCAACCCCCCCGGATTGTCCCCAATCCCTTAGGATTGTCCCCAACCCCCCCGGATTGTCCCTGTCCTGTCCCTGATCCCCCCCTGGCTTGTCCCCAGCTCCCCCCCCCGGCCTGGCCTTGTCACTGTCCCTGTCCCTGTCACTGTCACTGTCCCTGTCACTGTCACTGTGTCACTGTCCCTGTCCCTGTCACTGTCCCTGTCACTGATCCCTGTCACTGTCACTGATCCCACCCTGCCCAGGCCACCACAGGCCCTGTCCCCTCCCTGTCCCCTCCTTGTCCCCTCCCTGGCCCAGTGCCACCCTTCCCTGTCCCCTCCCTGTCCCCATCGCTGTCCCTGCAGTGTCCCCATCCCTGTCCCATCCCTGTCACCATCCCTGGCCCGGTGCCACCTCCTGCCCTGTCCCATCCCTGTCCCATCCCTGTCACCATCCCTGGCCCGGTGCCACCTCCTGCCCTGTCCCCTCCCTGTCCCCATCCCTGTCCCCTCTGTGGCCCGGTGCCACCCATCCCTGTCCCTGCAGTGTCCCCTCCCTGTCCCCATCGCTGTCCCTGCAGTGTCCCCACCCCTGTCCCATCCCTGTCACCATCCCTGGCCCGGTGCCACCTCCTGCCTCTCCCTGTCCCCTCCCTGTCCCCATCCCTGTCCCTGCAGTGTCCCCTCACTGTCCCCCTTGCTGTCCCTGCAGTGTCCCCATCCCTGTCACCATCCTTGGCCCGGTGCCACCCCTGCCTGTCCCTGTCCCCTCCCTGTCCCCATCACTGTCCCCGCAGTGTCCCCTCCCTGTCCCCATCGCTGTCCCCGCAGTGTCCCCGGCCTTGTCCCCACCCAGGGCCACCTCCAGCCTCGGCCTTGTCGTGTCCCCTCCGTGTCCCCCCCGTGTCCCCTCCGTGTCCCGTCTCACCCCCGTCCCCTCCTCCTCATTGTCCCCATCCCTGTCCCCTGGATGTCCCCAAGCCCAGCTGGAGGCCGGCATGGTGGCCCTGGCAGGGATCTCCAGCCCTGTCCCCATCCCTGTCCTTGTCCCCATCGCTGTCCCCACCTCTGTCCCCACACAGTCACCTCCTTGTCCCCATCCCTGTCCCCACACAGTCACCTCCTTGTCCCCATCCCTGTCCTCTCTCTGTCCCCATCCCCGTCTCTCCCATCCCCCTCCGTGTCCCCCGGCTGTCCCCGTGTCCCCTCCCGGGTGTCACCCGGCACAGGGACAGCCGGTGATCCCTGTCCTTGTCCCTATCCCCGTCCTTGTCCCCATCCCTGTCCCCATCCCTGTCCTTGTCCCCATCCCTGTCCCCATCCCTGTCCTTGTCACCATCCCTGTCAACTCCCTGTCACCTCCTTGTCCCCATCCCTGTCCCTGTCCCCATCCCTGCCATTTCCCTGTTACTTCCTTGTCCCCATCCCTGTCACCATCCCTGTCAACTCCCTGTCACCTCCTTGTCTCCATCTCTGTCACCATCCCTGTCCCCTCTCTCTCCCCTCCCTGTCCCCTCATTGTCCCCATCGCTGTCCCTTCTCTATCCCCATCTCTGTCCCCTCCCTCTCCTCTCTCTGTCCCCCGCTGTCCCCATCCCTGTCCCCCGCTGTCCCCTGGCTGTCCCCTCTCTGTCCCCCGCTGTCCCCTGGCTGTCCCCCGCTGTCCCCTCTCTCTCCCATCCCTGTCCCCATCCCTGTCCCCCGCTGTCCCCATCCCTGTCCCCCGGCTGTCCCCAGCTGTCCTCCCGCTGTCCCCACCGCTGTCCCCCGGCTGTCCCCCGCTGTCCCCCCGCTGTCCCCCGCTGTCCCCCCGCTGTCCCCTCTCTCTCCCATCCCTGTCCCCCGCTGTCCCCCCCGCTGTCCCCATCCCTGTCCCCCGCTGTCCCCCCCCTGTCCCCTGCTGTCCCCCCGCTGTCCCCCGGCTGTCCCCCGGCTGTCCCCTGGCTGTCCCCCCGCTGTCCCCCGCTGTCCCCCCGCTGTATCCCGCTGTCCCCTGGCTGTCCCCATCCCTGTCCCCCGCTGTCCCCTGGCTGTCCCCCCGCTGTCCCCTCTCTCTCCCATCCCTGTCCCCCCGCTGTCCCCCGCTGTCCCCTCTCTGTCCCCCGCTGTCCCCCCGCTGTCCCCCGCTGTCCCCTGGCTGTCCCCCGCTGTCCCCTCTCTCTCCCATCCCTGTCCCCCGCTGTCCTCCCGCTGTCCCCCCGCTGTCCCCATCCCTGTCCCCCGCTGTCCCCGGCTGTCCCCCCGCTGTCCCCATCCCTGTTCCCCCCGGCTGTCCCCCCGCTGTCCCCTCTCTGTCCCCCGCTGTCCCCCGCTGTCCCCTCTCTCTCCCATCCCTGTCCCATCCCTGTCCCCCCGCTGTCCCCATCCCTGTCCCCTGCTGTCCCCCGCTGTCCCCATCCCTGTCCCCCGCTGTCCTCCCGCTGTCCCCCGCTGTCCCCGGCTGTCCCCCCGCTGTCCCCTGGCTGTCCCCCGCTGTCCCCGGCTGTCCCCCCGCTGTCCCCATCCCTGTCCTCCCGCTGTCCCCCGCTGTCCCCCGCTGTCCCCCCGCTGTCCCCCGCTGTCCCCCCGCTGTCCCCCGCTGTCCCCATCCCTGTCCCCGGCTGTCCCCATCCCTGTCCCCCGCTGTCACCCACCTGGCCGCCAGCACGGTGGCGCGGCCCTGGGGACAGCCGGCGATGGCGGCCAGCGCCCGGCGCGCCAGCACGAAGAGCCCCGGGAAGAAGAGCAGCCCCGGCAGGAAGAGCAGCGCCGGCGGCACGGCCGGGAACAGCGGCAGCGACACGCGCGACACCGGCGACACCGGCGACAGCGGCGACACCGGCATGGCCGGGCGGGGGGGGGGGGGGGGGGGGGAGAGGGAGGGGGAGGGGCCTGGAGAGGGACAGGAGGGGGAGGGGCGTCAGGAGGGACAGACGGGGGACAGGAGGGGGACAGACGGGGGGACAGACGGGGGGACAGACGGGGGGACGGCGGGAGGGGACAAGGGGACAGCGGGCATGGCCGGAGCGGCGGGAGGGGACAAGGGGACGGCGGGGAGGGGCGGGGCCTGGGGAGGGGCGGGGCTAAGGGGATAACGGGATTGGATGAGGGGCGGGGCCTGGGAGGGGCGGGGCTAAGGGATAACGGGATTGGATGGGGCGGGGCTTGAGGAGGGGCGGGGCTAAGGGGATAACGGGAATGGGGAGGGGCGGGGCCTGGGGAGGGGCGGGGCTAAGGGGATAACGGGATTGGATGAGGGGCGGGGCCTGGGGAGGGGCGGGGCCTGGGGAGGGGCGGGGCTAAGGGGATAACGGGAATGGATGAGGGGCGGGGCCTGGGGAGGGGCGGGGCTAAGGGATAATAGGATTGGATGAGGGGCAGTGATTGGAGGGGCGGGGCTAAGGGGATAACGGGATTGGATGAGGGGCGGGGCCTGGGAGGGGCGGGGCAATGGGGATAACGAGATTGGATGAGGGGTGGGGCTAAGGGATAACGGGATTGGATGAGGGGCGGGGCTAAGGAGATAACGGGATTGGATGAGGGGCGGGGCTAAGGGGATAACGGGATTGGATGAGGGGCGGGGCCTGGGGAGGGGCGGGGCTAAGGGGATATGGGATTGGATGAGGGGCGGGGCTAAGGGATAATAGGATTGGATGAGGGGCGGGGCCTGGAAGGGGCGGGGCTAGGGGATGACGGGAATGGATGAGGGGCGGGGTTAAAGGGGAGGGGACAAGGGGACAGCAGGAATAAAGGGGTGGGGTTTAGGGGCGTGGCTAAAGGGGACACTGGGAATGAATGGAGGGGCGGGGCTTGGGGAAAGGGCGGGGTTGTGGGCGTGGCTAATGGGATGGGACGGGGGGGCTAAAGGGGAGGGGACAAGAGGCCGCTGGGAATGACTGGAGGGGCGGAGCTTCTGAGAGGGGCGGGGTTTGGGCGTGGCTGATGGGATAATGGGAATCAATGGTGGGCGTGGCTTGGTGGAGGGGCGGGGCTTGGGGCACGTTTAAATGGGACACTGGGCAGGCCTGAAGGGGCGTGGCCTGACAGGGGGCGTGGCTAACGGGTTTTAGGGGCGTGGCCAAAGGGTGTGGGGACACAGACACCGGGCTTAAACCCAGGGGCGTGGCTTTGAGGAGGGGGCGTGGCTTTAACGGAAGAGGATGGGCCAAACCCGACGCCCCGCCCCTCACGGGTCCACCCCCCCCCCACTTCCCCCGCTTAATTTGCATAAATCTCCCCCTCACTCACTCGCGGGCGGCTCCGGCTCCTCCCTCAGCTCCTCATGAATATTCAGCGCGGCGCTGCCGCCGCTCATTTGCATAAATTTGCATCGCGGCCTCTCCCCGCCCCCCCCCCCACCCCACCCCTCCCCTCAGGCGGCCGCGGCAACGGCGGGAACGCCGCGCGCGCTGATTGGCGGAGGGCGCCAGCCAATCAGGGCGCGTTGCCGGGCAGAGCGGGGAGGGGCCTGCTCCGATTGGCTGAGGCGGCAGAGAGAGCGGCGCTGATTGGCTGAGAGGAGAAAGGCGGGATTTCGAGGGGGGGCGGGCGGCCAATGGGAGCGCGCGGGGAGCGGTCGCCATAGCGACGGCGCCATTTTTGTCGCCTGTTGACGAGGTGGGCGGGGCCACGGCGCGCTCATTAGCATAAGGCTGATTAAACACGCGCCGCTGATGAATATTAATGAGGTTTTAATGACGGAGTGGGGGCGCCACGGAGGCCACGCCCCCTCATTAAGAAAACCCCCCCCCCCCTAAAAGACGAGGAGGGGTCAAAGGGAGACCCCAAAACTTGGGGAGGGGGAGGGTCCCCCAAAAAAGGGGGCGGGGCCGAAATTTGGGGGTCCCCCAAAAAGGGGGCGGGGTCGACATTTGGGGTCCCAAAAAGAGGGAGGGGCCAAAATGGGGGGAGGAATTGGGGGGGGGAGGAATTGGGGGGGGGGGGGAATTGGGCGGGGGGGAATTGGGGGGGGAGGGGTCCCCAAAATCCGGAGGGGGGGGGACCCCAAATAAGAGGGGGGAGGGGCCACATTTGGGTCCCCCCCAAAAAAGAGGGAGGGGCCCCAAAATTTGAGGGGGGGGGGAGGGGAAAACTTCAGGGCTGGGGGAACCCCTAAAAATGGGGGGGGAGGGGTAAAAGGGGTCCCCAAAATTTGGGGGAGGGGCCAAAAACTTGGGGGACCCCAAAATTAGGGGGGGCGGAGACACTCCCCCCCCCAAAATTGGGAATTGAGATGGGGGGATCCCCAAAAAATGGGTGGGAGGGGCCTAAAGGGGCCCCAAAAATTTAATTTTAGGGTTTTAAACCCCCCCCCAAAAAAATTTGGGGTTAAATAAAAGGAGGGGGTCCCCAAAATATCCGGGGGGGGGGAGGGGCGGCCTCACCCCTCCCCCACGGCGGGCGCGCGGGGGGTGGGGGAGGGGCGGGGCTATTTTGGGCTCCCGAAAGGTCAAAGGGGAAGCGAGAAGGTCGCGGGGGGAGGGGGAACCCCCCGGCCCCATATAAGGGGGAGCCCCCGCAGCCCCCCGAGCTGGCCCCGGACGCGGCAGGGTGAGTGGAAACCCCGAAATCGCCCCAAAAATCCGGGCGGGACCCCCCCCCAAAAAAATCCCTTCCCCGGGATTGGTCCCAAATTCTTCAAAAAAATCCTTCTGGGATTGGGACAAAATCCGAGGTTGGACCCCCAAAAATCCCCCCGGGATTGGCCCCAAATCCCCCAAAATCCCCCAAATATTTCGGGATTGTCCCCAAATCCTTTCCCGGACCCCAAAAATCCCCTGGGATTGTCCTCAAATCCAAGGTCGGACCCCCAAAATCCTCCTGGGATTGGCCCCAAATCCCAAAAATCCCCCCGGGATTGTCCCAAAATCCTCCCCGGACCCCAAAAATCCTCCGGGATTCTCCTCAAATCCAAGGTCGGACCCCCAAAAATCCCCCCGGGATTGTCCCTAAATCCCAAAAAAATCCCTCTGGGATTGTCCCAAATCCCCCCTGGACCCCCAAATCCCCCCGGGATTGGCCCCAAATCGCCCCCAAATTCCCCAAAAATCCCCCGGGATTGTTCCCAAAATCCTCCCCGGACCCCAAAAATCCCCCGGGATTGTCCTCAAATCCCCCAAAATCCCACAAATATTTCGGGATTGTCCCCAAATCCCCCCCAAATCCCAAAAATCCCCCCAGGATTGTCTCAAAATCCTTCCCGGACCTCAAAAATCACCCCCGACCCCAAAATCCGTCCCCCAAACCTGAGCCCAGAACCCAAAATTGACCCCGAACCCCAAAATTGACCTTGGACCCCCCAAAATTGACCCCGAACCCCCAAAAGTGACCTTGGACCCCCCAAAAATCCCACCCGGAACCTCCCCAAAATCCCCTTGGACCCCCAAAATTGACCTTGGAACCCCAAAAATCCCATCCTGGACCCCCAAAATTGACCCTGGACCCCCAAAATTGACCCTGGACCCCCAAATTAACCTTGGACCCCCTAAAATGCCCCTGAACCCCAAAACTGACCTTGGACCCCCCAAAAATCTCACCCTGGACCCCCCAAATTGACCCTGGACCCCCTAAAAATCCCACCCTGGACCCCCCAAAATTGACCCCGAACCCCAAAATTGAGCCTGAATCCCCAGAGTGACCCTGGAACCCCAAAAATCCCATCCTGGACCCCCAAAAATCTCACCCTGGACCCCCCAAAATTGACCCCGAACCCCAAAATTGACCCTGGACCCCCAAAATTGACTTTGGACCCCCCCAATTCACCCTGAACCCCCCCAAAATTCCACTCTGGACCCCCAAAATTGACCCCGAACCCCCAAAATTGACCTTGGTCCCCCCCAAATTCACCCTGAACCCCAAAATCCCCCCAAAAACCCCAAAGCGCCCTCCCCCAAAACCACAAACCGGAGCCCCCCGAACCCCCAAAACCGATGCCCCAAATCTGACCTTGACCCCCCCCAAACCCCTGGGGCGGCCTCTGCACCCCAAAAATCGCAGAGAAACCCCAAAATCCCCTCAGGACCCCCCCAAAATCCCCCCCCCCCCCCCGGGACCCCCCAAACCCGCGGTGGGCCCCACCGTGACTCAGCTCGCGGCGTTGCCCTTTTAAGGCCCCGCCCGCTCGGGGGGCGTGTGCGCGGTGACGTCACCACCACGAGCCACGCCCCCGCCAGCCGAGCGACGCAGCCGAGCTGAGGTTGGAGGGGAGCGCGGGATTTTGGGGTGAAAAAGGCAAAATTTTGGGGTGAAAAAGGGCGAATTTGGGTCCGGGCGGGGAGTTGTGAGGGGAAAGGGGCTGAGTTTGGGGCGAAAAAGGCGGAATTTGGGGTGAAAGGGCGGAAAAAGGAGAATCTGGGGGGTCCGGGAGAGCGTTTGGGGCGGTTGGAGGAAGCGGTGAAGGAAAACGCGAAGGTTATGAGGTCGAAAAGTGCAGGGTTTGAGGTTAAAAAGCCGATTTTGGGGTGAAAAAGGCCGATTTTGAGGTGTGGGAGGAACAGCCCGAAGTCAAAAAGTGCGGCTCTTCCGGTGAAAAGTTCCGATTTTGGGGTGAAAAGTCCAGATTTTGGGGTGTGGGAGGAAATCGTGAGGGGTAAAGTTCGGAATTGGAGGTTAAAAGTTCAGCTTTGGAGGTAAAAATGCAGATTTTGGGGTGAAAATTGCAAATTTTGAGGTAAAAGCGGCAGATTTTAGGATCTGGGGCAGATTCTGGGGGTTGGGAGGAAATCCTGAGGTAAAAAAAGCAGATTTTGAGGTAAAAATGCAAATGTTGGGGTAAAAAAGCAGATTTTGGGGTGAAAATTGGCGATTTTGGGGTGCAAAATGCAGATTTCGGGGAGTTGGGAGGAAATCCTGACGTTAAAAATGCAAATTTTGAAAGGAAAAGTTGAAATTTTGAGGTCAAAGCGGCAGATTTTGGGATCCGGGGCAGATTCTGGGGATTGGGAGGAAATCCTGAGGTAAAAGGAGCAGATTTTGGGGTAAAAATGGAAATTTTGGGTGAAAATTGGCGATTTTGGGGTGAAAAGTGCAGATTTTGGGGACTGGGAGGAAATCCTGAGGTGAAAAATTGCAGATTTTGAAAGGAAAAGTTGAAATTTTGAGGTAAAAATGCAGATTTTGGGGTGAAAAGTGCAGATTTTTGAGGTAAAAAATGCAAATTTTGGGGTGAAAAAGGGCGAATTTGGGGCCGGGCCGGGAGTTGTGAGGGGAAAGGGGCTGAGTTTGGGGTGAAAAAGGCGGAATTTGGGGTGAAAGGGCGGAAAAAGGAGAATCTGGGGGGTCCGGGAGAGCGTTTGGGGCGGTTGGAGGAAGCGGTGAAGGGAAACGTGAAGGTTATGAGGTCGAAAAGTGCCGGGTTTGAGGTTAAAAAGTCGATTTTGGGGTGAAAAAGGGCGATTTTGAGGTAAAAAAAGACGATTTTGTAGTAAAAATGCCGATTTTGGGGAGTTGGGAGGAAATGCTGAGGTGAAAAATTCCACATTTTGAGGTGAAAAGTTCCGATTTGGGGGTGAAAAGGGCGGATTTTGTGATGGGGAGAAAATTGTGAGGGGAAAAGTTCGGAATTGGAGGAGAAAAGTTCAGCTTGGGAGGTAAAAATGCAGATTTTGGGGTGAAAAGTTCAGATTTTGGGGTGAAAAGTGCAGATTTTTGAGGTAAAAATTCAGATTTTGAGGTAAAAAATTGGCGATTTTGGGGTGAAATTTTCAACTTTTGAGGTAAAAAATTGGCGATTTTTGGGTAAAAATTGGGGATTTTGAGGTAAAAGTTGCAACTTTTGAGGTAAAAATTTGCAGATTTTGGGGTGAAAATTGGTGATTTTGGGGTGCAAATTGGCGATTTGGGGGTGAAAAAGTCGAATTTTGGGGTGAAAATTTGCGATTTTGGGGTGAAAAATTGGCGATTTTCGGGTGAAAATTGGGGATTTTGGGGTAAAAATTGGCGATTTT
>JBBAXF010000255.1:0-30000 GCA_037837765.1 Delichon dasypus | reverse complement strand
ACACGGGGACTTGGAGAGAGGGACAGAGGGACACAGGGACACAGGACAGAGACACAGGGACACAAAGACAGGGGGACAGAAGGACACAGGGACAGAGGGACACAGGGACAGAAGGACAGGGAGACAGAAGGACATGGGGACACAAGGTCAGAGGGACAGGGGGACACAAGGTCAGAGGGACAGGGGGACACAAGGACACAGGGACAGAGGGACACAAGGACAGGTGGACACAGGGACACAGGGGACACAGGGACAGAGGGACACAAGGACATGGGGACACAGAGGGACACAAGGACACAAGGACGGGGCACAGGGACATGGGGACAAAGGACAGGTGGACATGGGGACACAAGGTCAGAGGGACACAAGGACACGGGCACAGGGACATGGGGACACAAGGACAGGTGGACATGGGGACAGAAAGACAGAGGAACACGGGGATAGAGGGACGTGGGGACACAGGGACACAAAGACACAGGGACACGGGATGGGGGACATGGAGAGAGGAACACAGGGACACAGGGACAGATGGACACAAGGACAGGTGGACACGGTGACACAGGGACAGAGGGGACCCAAGGACACAGGGACACGGGGACAGAGGGACACAAGGATGGGGGACACGGAGAGAGGGACACAGGGACAGAGGGACACAAGGACAGATGGACATGGTGACACAAGGTCAGAGGGACACGGTGACACAAGGACACAGGGGACACAGAGACACAGGGACAGAGGGACACAAGGACAGGTGGACATGGTGACACAGGGACAGAGGGACACAAGGACACAGGGACACAAGGTCAGAGGGACACGGTGACACAGGGACACAGGGGACACAGGGACAGGTGGACACGGTGACACAAGGACACAAGGACACAGGGACAGAGGAGACACAAGGACACAGGGGACACAGGGACAGAGGGACACAAGGACAGGTGGACATGGTGACACAAGGACACAGGGACACGGAGACACAGGGACAGAGGGACACAGGGACAGAGGGACAGAGGGACACAAGGACACAGGGACACGGGACACAGAGACACAGGGACAGAGGGACACAAGGACAGGTGGACATGGTGACACAAGGACAGATGGACACGGTGACACAGGGGACACAAGGACACAGGGACACGGGCCACAGGCGCCCACCTGGCGCCGCCGCCGCCCAGCACCAGGGCGATGGTGTTCCCGGTGAGGACGCGCGCCAGGCGCGAGAAGTCGCTGTGCCGGTCGGCGCTCCGCTCGAACACCTTCTCGTACATCTCCCGCTGCGCCGCGGGGACGGCGCCGTGGGTGACGGGGACGCGCTGGGTGACACCCCGGGGTGGGGTGGGGGACAGGGGGCAGGGGACGCTCACCAGCTTGGCGGGGCCGCGGCGCGAGAAGACGCGGCGGGGGCAGCGGATGTGCAGGTGGCCCGAGCACCAGGTGCGCATGTTGAGCCACTCGACGGTGCGCGCCGGGCCCGCGCCGTCCTCGCGGTGCAGCAGCACCAGCTGCTTCAGAGCCCGCACCGCCGTGTTCTCCAGCATCTGCTCCAGCTGTGGGCAACGGCAGGAGGGTCAGCGAGGGGGGGTGTCACCCCTGTGTCACCCCTGTGCCACCCCTGTGCCACCCCCTGTGCCACCCCTGTGCCACCCCTGTGCCACCCCCTGTGCCACCCCCGCACCGCCGTGTTCTCCAGCATCTGCTCCAGCTGTGGGCAATGGCAGGAGGGTCAGCGAGGGGGGGTGTCACCCCTGTGTCACCCCCTGTGCCACCCCCTGTGTCACTCCTGTGTCACCCCCTGTGCCACCCCCTGTGCCACCCCCTGTGCCACCCCTGGAACCCCGTGTCACCCCCGTGTCACCCCCCATGTCACCCCCTGTGCCACCCCCGCACCGCCGTGTTCTCCAGCATCTGCTCCAGCTGTGGGCAACGGCAGGAGGGTCAGCGAGGGCGGGTGTCACCCCTGTGTCACCCCCTGTGTCACCCCTGTGTCACCCCTGTGTCACCCCCTGTGCCACCCCTGTGTCACCCCCTGTGCCACCCCTGGAACCCCGTGTCACCCCTGTGTCACCCCTCTGCCACCCCTGGAGCCCCGTGTCACCCCCTGTGCCACCCCTGGAGCCCCGTGTCACCCCTGTGTCACCCCTGTGTCACCCCCTGTGCCACCCCCTGTGCCACCCCCGCACCGCCGTGTTCTCCAGCATCTGCTCCAGCTGTGGGCAACGGCAGGAGGGTCAGCGAGGGGGGGTGTCACCCCCTGTGTCACCCCTGGAGCCCCGTGTCACCCCTGTGTCACCCCCTGTGTCACCCCTGTGTCACCCCCTGTGCCACCCCTGGAGCCCCGTGTCACCCCTGTGTCACCCCCTGTGTCACCCCTGTGTCACCCCTGTGCCACCCCTGGAACCCCGTGTCACCCCTGTGTCACCCCCTGTGTCACCCCCTGTGCCACCCCGTGTCACCCCTGTGTCACCTCCTGTGCCACCCCTGGAGCCCTGTGTCACCCCTGTGCCACCTCTGTGCCACCCCTGGAGCCCCGTGTCACCCCCTGTGTCACCCCGTGTCACCCCTGTGCCACCCCTGGAACCCCGTGTCACCCCCTGTGCCACCCCTGTGCCACCCCCGCACCGCCGTGTTCTCCAGCATCTGCTCCAGCTGTGGGCAACGGCAGGAGGGTCAGCGAGGGGGGGTGTCACCCCTGTGCCACCCCTGTGTCACCCCTGGAGCCCCGTGTCACCCCCTGTGTCACCCCCTGTGCCACCCCTGGAGCCCCATGTCACCCCTTTGTCACCTCCTGTGCCACCCCTGGAGCCCCGTGTCACCCCCTGTGTCACCCCTGTGCCACCCCTGGAACCCTGTGTCACCCCTGTGTCACCCCTGTGTCACCCCTGTGTCACCCCTGGAGCCCCGTGTCACCCCCCGTGTCACCCCTGTGTCACCCCCTGTGTCACCCCCGCACGGCCATGTTCTTCAGCATCTGCTCCAGCTGTGGGGAACGTCACCGATGGGTGGTGTCACCCCCGTGTCCCTGTGTCCCCCTGTGCCCATAGCCCATGTCCCCACCCCATGTCCCCCCATGTCCCCATTTCCCTGTCCCACCTCTCCCAGGGTGGGTTTCTTGTCCTCCAGCCCTGTCCCCATGTCCCCCCGTGTCCCCCCGTGTCCCCCCGTGTCCCACCTCCCCCAGGGCGGGCTCCTGCTCCCCCAGCCCTGTCCCCATGTCCCCCACGTCCCCCCCCGTGTCCCCCCGTGTCCCCCCGTGTCCCACCTCCCCCAGGGCGGGCTCCTGCTCTCCCAGCCCCACGATCAGCACGCAGTCGGCCTGGCGGATGCAGCGCAGCGTCCAGGGCGTCAGCGTGCCGTCGGTCTGGTAGAGCACGATGCGGTGCAGATCCTCCTGCTGCGCCAGCCAGCCCGACAGCCGGTACTCCTGGATGCTGGCCGGACACCGGCCGTCGGCGCTCAGCGGTCAGCGGCGGGAACCCGGTGACGCCCCCGGTGATGCCATGGTGACCCCCCGGTGACCCCCCCGGTGACCCCCCGGTGACCCCCCCGGTGACCCCCCGGTGATCCCCTGGTGACCCCCCCGGTGACCCCCCCGGTGACCCCCCCGTGATCCCCTGGTGACCACCCCGGTGACCCCCCAGTGACCCTCTGGTGACCCCCGGTGACGTGCTGGTGACCCTCTGGTGATGCGCCAGTGACCCCCCGGTGATTCCCTGGTGATCCCCCGGTGACCCCCCGGTGACCCCCCCGGTGACCCTCTGGTGATACACCGGTGACCACCCCGGTGACCCCCCGGTGATCCCCTGGTGACCCCGGTGATACTGCAGTGACCCCCCCGGTGACCCCCCAGTGACCACCCCAGTGACCCCCCGGTGATGCCATGGTGACCCCCTGGTAATCCCCCGGTGATCCCCTGGTGATGCCATGGTGACCCCCCAGTGATCCCCTGGTGACCCTGGTGATACTGCAGTGAACCCCCGGTGACCCCCCCGGTGACCCCCCAGTGACCCCCCTGGTGACCCCCCGGTGTTCCCCTGGTGACCCCGGTGACACTGCGGTGACCCCCCGGTGACCCCCCAGTGACCCCCACGGTGACCCCCTGGTGACCCCCCGGTGACCCCCCAGTGATCCCCTGGTGACCCTGGTGATACTGCAGTGAACCCCCGCTGACCCCCCAGTGACCCCCCGCTGACCCCCCGCTGACCCCCCGCTGACCCCCCAGTGACCCCTCCAGTAACCCCTCCAGTGACCCCCCGGTGACCCCACGCTGACCCCCCAGTGACCCCATGCTGACCCCCCAGTGACCCCCCAGTGACCCCTCCGGTGACCCCCACGGTGACCCCCAGTGACCCCCGGTTACCTCTCGAGAGCCGAGGAGCCCAGGCGGGCGCGGATGATGTCGCTGGTGAGGAGCAGCGTGGGGCCTGAGGAGGTTGGAGGGCGGTCAGTGGGGTGGGGTGGTCAGTGGGGTGGGGTGGTCAGTGGGGTGGTCAGTGGGGTGGGGTGGTCAGTGGGGTGGGGTGGTCAGTGGGGTGGGGGGGTCAGTGGGGTGGTCAGTGGGGTGGTCAGTGGAGTGGTCAGTGGGGTGGAGTGGTCAGTGGGGTGGGGTGGTCAGTGGGGTGGTCGGTGGGGTGGTCAGTGGAGTGGTCAGTGGGGTGGGGTGGTCAGTGGGGTGGTCAGTGGGGTGGGGTGGTCAGTGGGGTGGGGTGGTCAGTGGGGTGGTCAGTGGGGTGGGGGTGTCAATAGGTGATGGTCACTGTTGTGGTGTGGGATTGTGGTCATCTACAGGTCATGGTGACCATCGTGTCACGGGGGTCTGGTCATCCCAGGTCATGGGGTTGTGGTCATCTCCAGGTCATGGGGTTGTGGTCATCTCCAGGTCATGGGGGTGTGGTCATCCCAGGTCATGGGGGTGTGGTCATCTCCAGGTCATGGTGACCACTGTGCCATGGGGCTGTGGTCATCTCCAGGTCATGGGGTGTGGTCACCACCGTGCCAAGGTCACCATTATACTGTGGTCACTATCATGCTGTGGTCACTGTGCCATGGAGTTGTGGTCATCTCCAGGCCATGGTTACCACACCATGGTCAGTTCCGTGGTCACCATACTGTGGTCAGTCCCACGGTCACTGCAGTCAGTCCCACCACCACCACCCCATGGTCAGTTCCATGGTCACCATGGTCAGTTCCACCATCACCACGCCATGGTCAGTCCCACCACCACACCATGGTCAGTTCCATGGTCACCATGCCGTGGTCAGTCCCACGGTCACTGCAGTCAGTCCCACCATCACCACACCATGGTCAGTTCCATGGTGACCACACCATGGTCAGTTCCACCATCACCACCCCATGGTCAGTTCCATGGTCACCATGGTTCACCATGGTCAGTTCCACCATCACCACCCCATGGTCAGTCCCGTGGTCACCACACCATGGTCAGTCCCACCACCACCACCCCGTGGTCAGTCCCGCGGTCACCACCACCACCCCATGGTCAGTCCCACGGTCACCACCCCGTGGTCAGTCCCACCACCACCACGCCGCGGTCAGTTCCATGGTGACCACCCCATGGTCAGTCCCACCACCACCACCCCATGGTCAGTCCCACGGTCACCACGCCGCGGTCAGTCCCACCACCACGCCACGGTCCCTCACCGATGGCGTTGAGCGCGTGCTGCAGCTCCAGCGTGAAGGCCGCCGTGGGCACCTCGTCGCACACGGGCAGCACGGCCACCGTCGACAGGTTGCTGGTGGGGTTGATGGGCTCCGAGCTGGAGGTGACGCCCAGGCCGGACCCTGGGTGGACACCACGGAGGGGTGGACACCACGGAGGGGTGGACACCACGGAGGGGTGGACACCATCTCAGGTGACCGCCGGCCCCGCCCCGGTCCCCAGGTCCCACCTGCGAAGGGCCCGCGGAGCTGCTGGAGGTTCCCCAGGATCTTCTGGCTCAGGAGGTGGATGAGGCGGGTGACCACCTGAGGGGACAAGGACGGGCGTGGACATGGCAGCTGCAGATCTGGGCTGCGTCCTGCAGGAGGTTTTGGGGGGCAACGGCAGTGCCCGTCCTTGGAGACCTCAGGTGCCACCACCTGCTGTTCTTCAAGAGCTCGGGTGTCATCAAACCCATCCTTGAGGACCTCAGGTGCCACCAAACCCATCCTTGAGGACCTCAGGTGCCACCAAACCTCATCCATAAACACATCAGGTGTCACCACCCCTCACTTTTAGGGACCTCAGGTGCCACCAAACCCATCCTTGAGGACCTCAGGTGCCACCAAACCCATCCATAAACACCTCACGTGCCACCAACCGTCACCTTTAGAGAGCTCAGGTGTCACCAAACCATCCTTGGGGACCTCAGGTGCCACCACCCCTCACTTTTAGGTACCTTAGGTGCCACCACCCCTCACCTTTAGGGACTTCAAGTGCCACCAAACCCATTCTTGAGCACCTCAGGTGCCACCACCCCTCACTTTTAGGATCTCAGGTGTCACCAAACCCATCCTTGAGGACCTTAGGTGCCACCAAACCCATCCATAAACACCTCAGGTGCCACCACCCCTCACTTTTAGGGACTTCAGGTGCCACCAAACCCATCCATAAACACCTCAGGTGCCATCACCCCTCACTTTTAGGGACCTCTGGTGCCACCAAACCCATCCTTTGGGACCTCAGGTGCCACCACACCCATCCTTGAGGACCTCAGGTGCCACCAAACCTCATCCATAAAGACTCAGGTGCCACCACCCCTCACTTTTAGGACCTCAGGTGCCACCAAACCCATCCTTGGGGACCTCAGGTGCCACCAAACCCATCCTTGAGGACCTCAGGTGCCACCACCCCTCACTTTTAGGACCTCAAGTGCCACCACCCCTTCCTCCACTCTCCTCCTCCCGCAGCTTCGTTAACTCCTCAATCGAAGCTGCTTTTAATTGGAGCGTGCGCCCCAGCCGGGCCGTGGGGACACCCCGGGGTGACGCCGGGGTGACACGCGGGGTGACACGCGGGGTGACACGCGGGGTGACGCGGCGCCTACCTGCGGGTATCTCCTCTTGATGTTGTTGAGGGTGCCCTCGGGCAGCTTGGCCAGCTCCGTGTCCCTCACCGCGTGCACCGTGGTGGCCCGGGGCTGCCGGGTCAGCGCCTCCACCTGCGGCACCGGGGCGGCACCAAGATGTCACCCCAGGGTGTCACTGAGGTGTCACCAAGGTGTCACTGAGGTGTCACCCCAGGGTGTCCTCAAGGTGTCACCAAGGTGTCACTGAGGTGTCCCCAGGGAGCCCCCAGGGTGTCCTCAAGGTGTCATCAAGGTGTCACTGAGGTGTCACAAAGATGTCACCCCAGGGTGTCACTGAGGTGTCACCAAGGTGTCCCTGAGGTGTCACCAGGGTGTCCTCAAGGTGTCACCAAGGTGTCCTCAAGGTGTCACCAAGGTGTCCCTGAGGTGTCACCGGGGTGTCACCAAGATGTCATCAAGATGTCACCAAGGTGTCCTCAAGCTGTCACCAAGGTGTCCCCAAGGTGTCCCCAGGGTGCCCCCAGGATGTCCCCAGGGTGTCCCCAGGGTGTCCCCAGTGTGACCCCAGGGTGTCCCCAGGATGTCCCCACGGTGTCCCCAGTGTCCCCCCAGGATGTCCCCAGGGTGTCCCCAAGGTGTCACCCCAGGATGTCCCCAGGGTGTCCCCAGTGTGTCCCCAAGGTGTCCCCAGTGTGTCCCCAGGGTGTTCCTGGGGTGTCCCCAGGGTGTCCCCAGTGTCCCCAGGGTGTCCCCGGGGTGTCCCCGGGGTGTCCCCAGGGTGTCCCCAGTGTCCCCAAGGTGTCACCCCAGCGTGTCCCCAGTGTCCCCAGTGTCCCCAGTGTCCCCCCAGCGTGTCCCCAGTGTCCCCAGTGTCCCCAGTGTCCCCAGGGTGTCCCCAGGGTGTCCCCAGCGTGTCCCCAGTGTCCCCAGGGTGTCCCCAGTGTCCCCAGGGTGTCCCCAGGGTGTCCCCAGTGTCCCCAGTGTCCCCAGGGTGTCCCCGGGGTGTCCCCACTCACCACGCCCACCAGGTCTCCTCTCCCGTACTCCCCCACCAGCTCCTTCTTGCCGCTGCCCTTCTGGATGACGGAGCGCAGGCGGCCGTTGAGGACGATGTAGGTGCAGTCGGAGCGGTCGCCCTGCCTGGGGACAGCACCCATGGGAGACCCGGGGACCTGCGCCGAGCTCCCCCTGGTGTGGTGGCACCACCGCCACCACCACCGTGGTGGGTTCTACCACCACCATCACCACCATGGTGGGTTCTTCTGGTTCCACCAACACCATGATGGGTTCTCCAGGTTCTACCACCAACACCCCCATGGTGGGTTCTCCTGGTTCTACCACTGCCATCACCACCATGATGGGTTCTTCTGGTTCTACCACTGCCATCACCACCATGATGGGTTCTTCTGGTTCTACCATCACCATGATGGGTTCTCCTGGTTCTACCATCACCACCATGATGGGTTCTTCTGGTTCTACCAACACCACCATGGTGGGTTTTCCATGTTCTACCATCACCATGGTGGGTTCTCCTGGTTCTACCAGCACCATGGTGGGTTCTCCTGGTTCTACCATCACCACCATGGTGGGTTCTCCTGGTTCTACCAACACCACCACCACCATGCTGGGTTCTCCTGGTTCTGCCATCACCATGATGGGTTCTCCTGGTTCTACCATCACCACCACAGTGGGTTCTCCTGGTTCTGCCATCACCATGGTGGGTTCTTCTGGTTCTACCACCGCCACCACCATGGTGGGTTTTCCATGTTCTACCATCACCATGGTGGGTTCTCCTGGTTCTACCAACACCACCATGGTGGGTTCTCCTGGTTCTACCAGCACCATGATGGGTTCTCCTGGTTCTACCACCATCACCCCCATGGTGGGTTCTCCTGGTTCTACCACCGCCATCACCATCACCACCATGGTGAGCTCTTCTGGTTCTACCATCACCATGATGGGTTCTCCAGGTTCTACCACCACCATGGTGAGCTCTTCTGGTTCTACCAACACCATGGCGGGTTCTTCTGGTTCTACCAGCACCATCACCACCGTGGTGGGTTCTTTTGGTTCTACCACCACCATGATGGGTTCTTCTGGTTCTCCTTCACTTCTCTGCCCCACCGTGGGGCAGGAGGAGGTGACCGTCCCCTCCTGGTCACCCTGGCATGCTGGACTGCGTCCCATCACCCCTCAAGGTCACCCTGGGTGATCCCACCACCACCACCTTGGTGGGTTCTTCTCCTTCACTTCTGCGGTTGTTTCTGCCCCACCCTGAGGCGGCGGCAGGTGACCGTCCCCACCTGGTGCCCCCCCTGGAGCTCGGGTGGCCACCCCGAGGTGTCACCCACCTGTAGAGCGCCCGCCCGGCCTCCACGGCCGTCCAGTCGATGGCGAAGTCCATCTGGCGCACGAAGGGCGACATCCGGGCGGCCACCGTGTGCGCCACGCTCAGCACCACGCTGGGCTGCTCCCGCATGATCCTGGGGGGCACCCAAAGGTCACCCCGGGGTGCTGGGGACACCCAAATGTCACCCCGGGGTGGTGGGGACATCCTCATGGGGCACCCTGGGGTGCTGGGGATGTCCTCATGGGGCACCCCAGGGTGCTGGGGATGTCCTCATGGGGCACCCCAGGGTGCTCCACGCTCAGCACCACGCTGGGCTGCTCCCACATGATCCTGGGGGGACACGGACATCACCTCGGGGTGGTGGGGACACCCAAATGTCACCCCGGGGTGGTGGGGACGTCCTCATGGGGCACCCTGGGGTGCTGGGGATGTCCTCATGGGGCACCCCAGGGTGCTGGGGATGTCCTCATGGGGCACCCCGGGGTGCTGGGGATGTCCTCATGGGGCACCCCAGGGTGCTCCACGCTCAGCACCACGCTGGGCTGCTCCCGCATGATCCTGGGGGGCACCCAAAGGTCACCTCGGGGTGGTGGGGACACCCAAAGGTCACCCCGGGGTGGTGGGGACGTCCCCATGGGGCACCCCGGGGTGGTGGGGATGTCCTCATGGGGCACCCCAGGGTGCTCCACGCTCAGCACCACGCTGGGCTGCTCCCGCATGATCCTGGGGGGCACCCAAAGGTCACCCCAGGGTGGTGGGGACACCCAAAGGTCACCCCGGGGAGGTGGGGACGTCCCCATGGAGCACCCAGGGGTGGTGGGGATGTCCTCATGGGGCACCCTGGGGTGCTGGGGATGTCCTCATGGGGCACCCCGGGGCGCTGGGGATGTCCTCATGGGGCACCCTGGGGTGGTGGGGATGTCCTCATGGGGCACCCCAGGGTGCGCCACGCTCAGCACCACGCTGGGCTGCTCCCGCATGATCCTGGGGGGCACCCAAAGGTCATCCCGGGGTGGTGGGGACGTCCCCATGGGGCACCCTGGGGTGGTGGGGATGTCCCCATGGGGCACCCAGGGGTGGTGGGGATGTCCTCATGGGGCACCCCAGGGTGCGCCACGCTCAGCACCATGCTGGGCTGCTCCCACATGATCCTGAAGGGCACCCAAAGGTCACCCCGGGGTGCTGGGGACGTCCCCATGGGGCACCCCGGGGTGCTGGGGATGTCCTCATGGGGCACCCTGGGGTGGTGGGGACGTCCCCATGGGGCACCCTGGGGTGCTGGGGATGTCCTCATGGGGCACCCTGGGGTGGTGGGGATGTCCTCATGGGGCACCCAGGGGTGGTGGGGATGTCCTCATGGGGCACCCAAGGGTGCTCCACGCTCAGCACCACGCTGGGCTGCTCCCACATGATCCTGGGGGGACACGGACATCACCTCGGGGTGGTGGGGACACCCAAAGGTCACCCCGGGGTGGTGGGGAAGGGACAGGATGGGTGGTGGGTGCTGGAATTGCAGCGTGGGGCCGGGGAGATGTGGGGGTGGTGGTGGGACCACCCTGAAGAGACGTGGGACCACCCCAAGGTGACGTGAGATGGGGATGGGGAACCACCCCAAAGCTCTGGAGATCCACCTGGTGACCAGGTGACACCCCGAGGACACCCCAGGACACCCCAGGACACCCCGAGGACACAGAACTCACTCGTAGAAGTCGGACTTGGAGATCTTGGAGATGTGGGACCACCCCAAGGTGATGTGAGACCACCCCAAGGTGACATGGGACCACCCCAAAGTGATGTGAGACCACCCCAAAGTGACGTGGAACCACCCCAAGGTGATGGGGAACCACCCCAAGAAGATGTGGAACCACCCCAAGGTGACGTGGGACCACCCCAAGGTGACGTGAGATGGGGATGGGGAACCACCCCAAAGCTCTGGAGATCCACCTGGTGACCAGATGACACCCCGAGGACACCCCAGGACACCCCAGGACACCCCAGGACACCCCAGGACACCCCGAGGACACAGAACTCACTCGTAGAAGTCGGACTTGGAGATCTTGGAGATGTGGGACCACCCCAAGGTGACATGGGACCATCCCAAGGAGATGTGGGACCACCCCAAAGGATGGGGAACCACCCCAAGGAGATGTGGAACCACCCCAAGGTGACATGGGACCATCCCAAGGAGATGTGGGACCACCCCAAGAAGATGTGAGACCACCCCAAGGTGACGTGAGATGGGGATGGGGAACCACCCCAAAGCTCTGGAGATCCACCTGGTGACCAGGTGACGCCCCGAGGACACCCTGAGGACACCCCAGGACACCCCAGGACACCCCGAGGACACAGAACTCACTCGTAGAAGTCGGACTTGGAGATCTTGGAGATGTGGGACCACCCCAAGGTGACGTGGAACCACCCCAAAGTGATGGGGAACCACCCCAAAGCTCTGGAGATCCACCTGGTGACCAGGTGACGCCCCGAGGACACCCCAGGACACCCCAGGACACCCCAGGACACCCCAGGACAGCCCGAGGACGCGGGACTCACTCGTAGAAGTCGGACTTGGAGATCTTGAGGAAGGTGCAGTCGCGGTTGGCCTTGATGGTGAAGATGAGCGGTTCCCCGGTGAGCACGGCCAGCTGTCCCACCAGCTCGCCGGGCTGCGTCAGGAACAGGCACACGTCCTCCTGGCGGTCGATCATGCGCTGGTACACGTGCAGGCAGCCCCAGAGCACGAAGTGCAGGCTGACGTCCTGCGGGGAGAGTCCTCGTGCCACCCGCTGTCACCTCCTGGGGTCACCAGGGGTGGTGCCACCACCACCACCACCATCATCACCACCATGGTGGGTTCTTCTGGTTCTCGTTCGTTTTTGTGCCCCACCGTGAGGTAGGAGAAGGTGACCGTCCCCACCTGGTCACCCTGGAGTGGTGGACCTTGTCCTGTAATCTCCTGGGGTCACCATGGGTGGGATGTCCCACCACCACCACCATGGTGGGTTCTTCTGGTTCTCGTTTGTTTCTGGGGTTTTCCACCACACCCTGAGGTGTAGGAGAAGGTGACAACACCCAGAACCCACCTGGTCACCCTGGAGTGGTGGACCAAGCCATGGCCACGTCCTGTCACCCACTGTCACCTCCCGAGGTCACCCTGGGAGGTCCCACCACCACCACCACCACCATGGTGGGTTCTTCTGGTTCTGGTTCGTTTCTGGGGTTTTCCACCACACCGTGAGGCAGGAGAAGGTGACAACGCCCAGAACCCACCTGGTCACCCTGGCGGGCGATGACCGTGCCGCCCTTGGCGTGGTGGAGCAGGACGCGGTTGTTGAGGAGAGAAGGGTCCTGGAGAGGAGAAGGGGAACGTTGTGGGGTCACCGTGAGGGGACAGAGAGTGGCCAGGAGGTCACGGGGACGGGGGATGGCCAGGGTTTGGGACCACCCTGAGGTCGCAGGGACCACCTCCAAGTGATGGGGGACCACCATGAAGGTGACTGAGACCATGACAAAGCCACAGGGGAGCATCCAGGAACCCACCAGGAACCCATCCCGACCCTGCAGGACCACCAGGAACCCACCAGGAACCCCTCAGGAACCCACCAGGAACCCATCCTGACACTATAGAACCACCAGGAACCCACCAGGAACCCACCAAAAACCCATCCTGACCCAACAGGACCACCAGGAACACACCCCGACCCTACAGGACCACCAGGAACCCCCAGGAACCCACCAAAAACCCATCCTGACCCTACAGGACCTCCAGGAACCTTCCAGGAACCCCTCAGGAACCCCCCAGGAACCCATCAGGAATCCATCCCAACCCTGAAGGACCTCCAGGAACCCCCTAGGAACCCATCCTGACACTATAGAACCACCAGGAACCCACCAGGAACCCACCAAAAACCCATCCCAACCCTACAGGGCCATCAGGAACCCCCCAGGAACCCCCCAGGAACCCATCCCAACCCTACAGGACCACCAGGAACCCACCAGGAACCCACCAGGAACCCATCAGGAACCCATCCCAACCCTGCAGGACCACCAAGAACCCACCAGGAACCCACCAGGAACTCACCAGGAACCCATCAGGAACCCATCCCAACCCTGCAGGACCACCAGGAACCCACCAGGAACCCACCAGGAACCCATCAGGAACCCATCCCAACCCTGCAGGACCACCAGGAACCCACCAGGAACCCATCAGGAACCCATCCCAACCCTGCAGGACCACCAGGAACCCCCTAGGAACCCCCTAGGAACCCATCCTGACACTATAGAACCACCAGGAACCCACCAAGAAGCCACCAGGAACCCACCAGGAACCCATCCCAACCCTGCAGGACCTCCAGGAACCCCCTAGGAACCCATCCTGACACTATAGAACCACCAGGAACCCACCAAGAACCCACCAAGAACCCCCAGGAACCCATCCTGACACTATAAAACCACCAGGAATCCACCAGGAACCCACCCTGACCCTACAAGACCACCAGGAACCCACCAAGAACCCACCAGGAACCCATCCCGACCCTGCAGGACCACCAAGAACCCATCAGGAACCCACCCTGACCCTACAAGACCACCAAGAACCCCCCAGGAACCCTCCAGGAACCCACCAGGAACCCACCCCGACCCCACAAAACCCCTCTGACGCCGCGGCCGCGTCCTCACCTCCACCTTCATCAGCTTGATGAGCTCCCTCTTGGCCTCCTCGAAGATGTCGCTGGTCTGGCGGCCCTGGTAGGGCCCGAAGGGACACGTGCCCGTGGTGGGACACGTGCCCGTGGTGGGACACGGCCCCGTGGTGGGACACGTGCCCGTGGTGGGACACGTGCCCGTGGTGGGACAGGGCCCCGTGGTGGGACACGTGGTTGTCCCCGGGGTTGTCCCCGTGCCCGCGGCCGCGTCCTCCTCGCAGGAGCTGTAGCGGTAGATGCCCGACGGCTGCTCCTCCAGCGTCACCGACTTGCGCTCCTTGGGCTCCTGCGGCACCTGGGAGGGGATTTGGGATTTTGTGGGGTTTGGGGGGATTTGGGGGTTTTGGGGGGTTTTTGGGGGGATTTGGGGGGATTTTGGAAGGTTTTGGGGGATTTTGGGGGATTTAGGGGGGATTTGGGGTGGGATTGACTTGCGCTCCTTGGGCTCCTGAGATGCGATTTGGGATTTTGTGGGGTTTTGGGGGGATTTGAGGAATTTTGGGGGGGTTTGGGGGGATTTGGGGGATTTTGGAAGGTTTTGGGGGATTTTGGGGGGATTTAGGGGGGATTTGGGGTGGGATTGACTTGCGCTCCTTGGGCTCCTGAGACACCTGGGAGGGGATTTGGGATTTTGGGGGGTTTTGGGGGGGATTTGAGGAATTTTGGGGGGATTGGAGGGAGATTTGGGGGGATTTTGGGGGGATTTGGGGGGATTTGGGGTGGGATTGACTTGCGCTCCTTGGGCTTCTGAGACACCTGAGAGGCGATTTGGGATTTTGGGGGGTTTTGGGGGGGATTTGGGGGGATTTGAGGAATTTTTGGGGGGATTTGGGGGGGTTTGGGGGATTTGGGGGGATTTGAGGAATTTTTGGGGGGATTGGGGGGAGATTTGGGGGGATTTGGGGGGGATTTGGGGGGATTTGGGGTGGGATTGACTTGCGCTCCTTGGGCTCCTGAGACACCTGGGAGGGGATTTGGGGTTTTGGGGGGATTTGGGGGATTTGGGGGGATTTGAGGAATTTTTGGGGGGATTTGGGGGTTTGGGGGGGATTTTGGGGGGATTTGGGGGATTTTGGAAGGTTTTGGGGGATTTGGGGGGGATTTTGGGGGGATTTGGGGTGGGATTGACTTGCGCTCCTTGGGCTCCTGAGACACCTGAGAGGCGATTTGGGATTTTGGGGGGTTTTGGGGGGGATTTGAGGAATTTTGGGGGGATTTTGGGGGGATTTGGGGTGGGATTGACTTGCGCTCCTTGGGCTCCTGTGGCACCTGGGAGGGGGTTTGGGATTTTGGGGGGATTTTGGGGATTTGGGTGGATTTGGGGTGGAATCAGGGTGGATTCAGGGTGGGATTTAGGTGGAATTTGGGTGGAATTCAGGGTGGATTTGGGGTGGGACTCAGAGTGGGATTCAGAGTAGAATTCAGGGTGGAATTTGGGGTGGAATTTGGGGTGGAATTTGGGTGGATTTGGGCTGGGATTTGGGGTGGATTTGGACAGGATTCGAGGTGGATTCAGGGGGAACTTGGGTGGAACTTGGGGTGGATTTGGGGCGGGATTCAAGGTGGGATTTGGGTGGAATTCTGGGTGGGACTCAGAGTGGAATTTTGGGTGGAATCGGGGTGGATTCAGGGTGGGATTCAGAGTAGGATTCTGGGGGAATTGGGGAGAAATTCGGGGTGGGATTCGGGGTGGGATTTAGGTGGAATTTGGGTGGAATTCAGGGTGGATTCGAGGTGGGACTCAGAGTGGGATTCAGAGTAGAATTCAGGGTGGAATTCGGGGTGGAATTTGGGGTGGAATTTTGGGTGGAATCCGGGTGGAATTTTGGGTGGAATTTGGGTGGATTTGGGGTGGGATTTTGGGTGGAATTTGGGTGGATTTGGGGTAGAATTTTGGGTGGATTTGGGGTGGAATTTTGGGTGGAATTCGGGTGGATTTGGGGTGGGATTTGGGGTGGGATTTTGGGTGGAATTTGGGTAGAATTCAGGGGGGGATTCAGACTGGAATTTTGGGTGGAATTTGGGTGGATTTGGGGTGGGATTTAGGTGGAATTTAGGTGGATTTGGGCTGGGATTTGGGTGGAATTCGGGTGGATTTGGGCTGGGATTTGGGTGGAATTTGGGGTGGAATTTTGGGTGGAATCCGGGTGGATTTGGATAGGATTCGAGGTGGATTCAGGGGAATTCGGGCTGGATTTGGGGTGGAATTTTGGGTGGAATCCGGGTGGATTTGGGCTGGGATTTTGGGGTGGAATCCGGGTGGATTTGGGTGGAATCCGGGTGGATTTGGGCTGGGATTTGGGTGGATTTGGGGTGGAATTTTGGGTGGATTTGGGCTGGGATTTGGGGTGGAATCCGGGTGGATTTGGGGTGGGATTTGGGTGGAATTCGGGTGGAATTCGGGTGGGATTTGGGGTGGAATTCGGGTGGATTTGGGCTGGGATTTGGGTGGATTTGGGGTGGAATTTTGGGTGGAATTCGGGTGGATTTGGATAGGATTCGAGGTGGATTCAGGGGGAATTCGATTTGGGCTAGGATTTGGGGTGGAATCCAGGTGGATTCAGGAGGACTTCGGGCCCCGCCCGTACCTGCCCGAAAGCTCCGCTGCCGTCCTCCTGCAGCGACACCGAGATGCGCCCGCGCTCGTAGGCCATGTCGAAATCCGAGCGCGGACCCTTCTGGATGCCTGGCCGGGCGTCAGGGCCGTCACCAGAGGGTGACAAAGCCACCCTTGGGTGACGCCCAGCCCCCCCCGGGCGACGCCCACACCCACCAGAGATGTCCACGGGCATGGAGATGCAGCGGCTCAGCGGCGGCGGCGCGTCCAGGCCGGAGCTTTTCATCAGCTCGGCTGAAAACCCCCCCAAAAAAAGTCAGAGGTGACCCCCCAAAAAATGACGGCGGTCAGGGGGGTCTGGGGACGATTTCGGGGTCTCACCGGCGTCCCGGCCGTCGTCGGCGCCGCCCAGGCCGCGCTTGCCGTGTCGGACCGGGCTGGTGCGGGCGGCGTGGGCGGTTTGGGGAAGAGCCGCAGGGGCTGCATGTCCTGGGGGGTCGGGGACAAAGGGGACATCAGGGGGGGACAGGGGGGACACGAGGACGCTGGGACGACCCCCTGGATTTCAGTCGTAATGAAGGTGGAGGAAGAGTTGGTTGGGGTTGGGGTGGTCACAGTTAGGTTTGGGGTGGTCAGAGGTGGGTTTGGGGTGGTCATGGTTGGGTTTGAGGTGGTCACAGGTGGGTTTGGGGTGGTCACAGTCAGGTTTGGGGTGGTCAGAGGTGGGTTTGAGGTGGTCACATCTGGGTTTTAGGTGGTCACAGTCAGGTTTGGGGTGGTCACAGTCAGGTTTGAGGTGGTCACTGGGTTTGGGGTGGTCACAGTTAGGTTTGGGGTGGTCATGGTTGGGTTTGGGGTGGTCACAGTTAGGTTTGGGGTGGTCACAGTTAGGTTTGGGGTGGTCAGAGGTGGGTTTGAGGTGGTCACAGTTAGGTTTGGGGTGGTCAGAGGTGGGTTTGGGGTGGTCACAACTGGGCTTGAGGTGGTCACATCTGGGTTTGAGGTAGTCACATTCAGGTTTGGGGTGGTCACAGCTGGTTTGAGGTGGTCACAGCTGGGTTTGGGGTGGTCACAGGTGGGTTTGAGGTGGTCACAGTTAGGTTTGGGGTGGTCACAGCTGGGTTTGGGGTGGTCACAGCTGGTTCGAGGTGGTCACAGTCAGGTTTGGGGTGGTCACACTCAGCTCTGGAGCAGTGACAGCTGGTTTGAGGTGGTCACAGCTGGGTTTTAGGTGGTCACAGGTGGGTTTGGGGTGGTCACAGCTGGTTTGAGGTGGTCACAGTTAGGTTTGGGGTGGTCACATCTGGGTTTGAGGTAGTCACAGTCAGGTTTGGGGTGGTCACAGCTGGTTTGAGGTGGTCACAGCTGGGTTTGGGGTGGTCACAGTCAGGCTTGAGGTGGTCACAACTGGGTTTGAGGTGGTCACAGCTGGGTTTGGAGTGGTCAGAGGTGGGTTTTAGGTGGTCACAGCTGGGTTTGGGGTGGTCACAGCTGGGTTTGGGGTGGTCACAGTCAGGTTTGGAGTGGTCACATCTGGGTTTGAGGTGGTCACAGCTGGGTTTGGGGTGGTCACAGGTACATTTGGGGTGGTCACAGGTACATTTGGGGTGGTCACAGCTGGGTTTTAGGTGGTCACAGTTAGGTTTGGAGTGGTCACAGCTGGTTTGAGGTGGTCACAGCTGGGTCTGAAGTGGTCACACCTAGCTCTGGAGCGGTCACTCACATGGCTGAAGAGCTCATTGGTCAAACCCAGGTAGTTGTGCAAGGCCAAGAAGGTGACGCGCTGCAGCCGCACCATGATGATCTGCGCGGGGACACCGGGCCACCGTGGGTGCCCTGCCACCCTCGGGGACCTCCCGGGGAAGGGTCCCCAGAGACCCCAGCTCACCTGCACCACCCTGACCAGGCTCTCGGGGTACTTCTCGAAGACGGCCGAGAAGGCCTCGACGGGCAGGCGCAGCACCGTGGAGTCCTCGGCGGCGCGGGCGCACACCGTGCGGTACGGCCGCTGGTGGCCCTGGGGACACGGCGGCCTCAGGGGACGCTCGGGGCGTGGGGACGGCCGGGGGCTGCTCAGGGTCGGGGGTGGCACCAGGGGTTGGGGCAGCTGGGTTTGGGGTGGTCACTGTTGGGTTTGGGGTGGTCACAGGTGGGTTTATGATGGTCACAGTTAGGTTTGGGATGGTCACTGGTGGGTTTGGGGTGGTCACAGGTGAGTTTGGGGTGGTCAGTGTTGGGTTTGGGGTGTCACAGGTGGCACCAGACGTGGTTATAGGTGGGTTTGTAATGGTCACAGGTGGGTTTGGGGTGGTCACTGTTGGGTTTGGGGTGTCACAGGTGGGTTTGGGGTGTCACAGGTGGGTTTGGGGTGGTTACAGGTGGGTTTGGGGTGTCACAGGTGGGTTTGGGGTGGTCATATGTGGGTTTGGGGTGGTCACTGTTGGGTTTGGGGTGGTCATAGGTGGGTTTGGGGTGGTTACAGCTGGGTTTGGGATGGTCACAGGTGGGGTTGAGGTGGTCACAGGTGGGTTTGAGGTGGTCACAGCTGGGTTTGAGGTGGTCACAGGTGGGGTTGAGGTGGTCACGGTTGGGTTTGTGATGGTCACAGGTGGGTTTGAGGTGGTCACAGGTGGGGTTGAGGTGGTCACGGTTGGGTTTGTGATGGTCACAGGTGGGTTTGGGGTGTCACAGGTGGGTTTGAGGTGGTCATGGTTGGGTTTGGGGTGGTCACTGTTGGGTTTGGGGTGGTCACAGCTGGGTTTGAGGTGGTCACAGCTGGGTTTGAGGTGGTCACAGGTGGGTTTGGGGTGGTCACAGCTGGGTTTGGGGTGGTCACTGTTGGGTTTGGGGTGGTCACTGTTGGGTTTGGGGTGGTCACAGGTGGCACCAGACGTGGTTATAGGTGGGTTTGTAATGGTCACAGGTGGGTTTGGGGTGGTCACTGTTGGGTTTGGGGTGTCACAGGTGGGTTTGGGGTGTCACAGGTGGGTTTGGGGTGGTTACAGGTGGGTTTGGGGTGTCACAGGTGGGTTTGGGGTGGTCATATGTGGGTTTGGGGTGGTCACTGTTGGGTTTGGGGTGGTCATAGGTGGGTTTGGGGTGGTTACAGCTGGGTTTGGGATGGTCACAGGTGGGTTTGGGGTGTCACAGGTGGGTTTGGGGTGGTTACAGGTGGGTTTGGGGTGTCACAGGTGGGTTTGGGGTGGTCACAGGTGGGTTTGGGGTGTCACAGGTGGGTTTGGGGTGGTCATATGTGGGTTTGGGGTGGTCACTGTTGGGTTTGGGGTGGTCACAGGTGGGTTTGGGGTGTCACAGGTGGGTTTGGGGTGTCACAGGTGGGTTTGGGGTGGTCATATGTGGGTTTGGGGTGGCCATGGTTGGGTTTGAGGTGGTCACAGGTGGGTTTGAGGTGGTCACAGCTGGGTTTGAGGTGGTCACAGGTGGGGTTGAGGTGGTCACGGTTGGGTTTGTGATGGTCACAGGTGGGTTTGAGGTGGTCACAGGTGGGGTTGAGGTGGTCACTGTTGGGTTTGGGGTGGTCACAGCTGGGTTTGAGGTGGTCATGGTTGGGTTTGGGGTGGTCACTGTTGGGTTTGGGGTGGTCACAGCTGGGTTTGAGGTGGTCACAGCTGGGTTTGAGGTGGTCACAGGTGGGTTTGGGGTGGTCACAGCTGGGTTTGGGGTGGTCACTGTTGGGTTTGGGGTTGTCACTGTTGGGTTTGGGGTGGTCACAGGTGGCACCAGACGTGGTTATAGGTGGGTTTGTGATGGTCACAGGTGGGTTTGAGGTGGTCATGGTTGGGTTTGAGGTGGTCACAGGTGGGTTTATGATGGTCACAGGTGGGTTTGTAATGGTCACAGGTGGGTTTGAGGTGGTCATGGTTGGGTTTGAGGTGGTCACAGTCAGGTTTGGGGTGGTCACAGGTGGGTTTGAGGTGGTCACAGGTGGCACCAGACGTGGTTATAGGTGGGTTTGTGATGGTCACAGGTGGGTTTGAGGTGGTCACTGTTGGGTTTGAGGTGGTCACAGGTGGGTTTATGATGGTCACAGTTAGGTTTGGGGTGGTCACTGGTGGGTTTGGGGTGGTCACAGGTGAGTTTGGGGTGGTCAGTGTTGGGTTTGGGGTGTCACAGGTGGCACCAGACGTGGTTATAGGTGGGTTTGTAATGGTCACAGCTGGGTTTGGGGTGGTCATGGTTGGGTTTGAGGTGGTCATAGGTGGGTTTGGGGTGGCCATGGTTGGGTTTGGGGTGGTCACTGTTGGGTTTGGGGTGGTCACTGTTGGGTTTGGGGTGGTCATGGTTGGGTTTGAGGTGGTCATAGGTGGGTTTGGGGTGGCCATGGTTGGGTTTGGGGTGGCCATGGTTGGGTTTGGGGTGGTCACTGTTGGGTTTGGGGTGGTCACAGCTGGGTTTGAGGTGGTCACAGGTGGGTTTGGGGTGGTCACTGTTGGGTTTGGGGTGGTCACAGCTGGGTTTGAGGTGGTCACAGCTGGGTTTGGGGTGGTCACAGCTGGGTTTGAGGCGGTCACAGCTGCGTTTGGGGTGGTCACAGGTACATTTGGGGTGGTCACAGCTGGCTTTGGGGACATCCCCGCTGGGTGTGGCAGTGTTTGGGGACAGCCCCCGCGGTGTCCCCGAGCCTTTGGGGACACTGGGGACGTGGTCGCTACCGTGATGACGTCGAGGATGCTGAGCAGGCTGTGGACGCTGTCCCCAGGGAACACCTCCTTCATCACCGTCTCCTTCCCGTCCTGCGGGACACAGCCCGTGTCCCCTGGTGTCCCCTGGGTGTCCCCAAGTGTCCCTGAGTGTCCTCTGGGTGTCCCCAAGTGTCCCCTGGGTGTCCTCTGGTGTCCCCAAGTGTCCCCTGAGTGTCCCCTGGTGTCCCTGAGTGTCCCTTGATGTTCCCTGGGTGTCCTCAAGTGTCCCCAGATATCCCCAGGACATCTCCAGGTGTCCCCTGATGTCCCCTGGGTGCCCTTAGATGTCCCTGAATGTCCTTGGGGTGTCCCTGGGATGTCCCCAGATGTCCCCTGGCTGTTTGGGGGCTGTCGTCCCCCAGCCAACCCCAATGTCCCCACTGTCCCCAGTGTCCCCGGTGTCCCCGATGTCCCACAGTGTCCCCGATGTCCCCGGTGTCCCCACTGACCCCATTGTCCCTGATGTCCCCCAGTGTCCCCACTGTCCCCAGTGTCCCCAGTGTCCCCGATGTCCCCGGTGTCCCCGGTGTCCCCGGTGTCCCCGATGTCCCCAGTGTCCCCGGTGTCCCCGGTGTCCCCGGTGTCCCCGATGTCCCCAGTGTCCCCAATGTCCCCGGTGTCCCCGATGTCCCCCGGTGTCCCCATTGTCCCTGATGTCCCCCGATGTCCCTGATGTCCCTGATGTCCCCGGTGTCCCCGATGTCCCCCACTGTCCCCGGTGTCCCCATTGTCCCCGGTGTCCCCGCACCGTCTCGGTGAGCAGCAGCTCCAGCTTGCCCTCCTGCAGGACGTAGATGCTGGTGTCGGGCTGGCCGGGCCGGAACACGTCCTCGCCCTGCTGGCACTGCTGGAAAACCATGTGCTTGCACAGCTCCAGGAACAGCGGCTTCTCAAAGTGTCCCAGCACCCTGCGGGGACAGCGAGGGGACAGCGGTGTCACCCTGGGGGTGGCGGTGACACCGAGGGGACAGCGGTGACACCCAGATCTGCCCCGGGTGCTTGCACAGCTCCAGGAACAGCGGCTTCTCAAAGTGTCCCAGCACCCTGCGGGGACAGCGAGGGGACAGCGGTGACACCCTGGGGGTGGCGGTGACACCGAGGGGATGGCGGTGACACCCTGGGGACAGCGGTGACACTCTGGGGATGGCAGTGACACCGAGGGGACAGTGGTGTCACCCTGGGGGTGGCGGTGACACCGAGGGGACAGCGGTGTCACCCTGGGGATGGCAGGGACACTGTGAGGACAGCAGTGACACTGTGGGGATGGCGATGACACCATGGGGACGGCGGTGACACCGAGGGGACAGCGGCGTCACTGTGGGCACAGTGGTGACACCATGGGGACAGCGGTGACATGGATGGTGGTGTCACTGTGGGGACGGCGGTGACACCGTGGGCACGGCGGTGACACCAGGAGTTGCCCCCACGCCACCCAGAGAGGATCCCCTTGGAGAGGTGTCCAAGGGCGGAGCTGGATCCCTGAGGTCAAGCGTCCTGATCCCATAAACGGATCCTGGTCCTATAAATGGATCCTGGTCCCAAAGGACGGATCCTGATCCCACAGATAGCTGCAGCCCCAGGAGAGATCCCACAGACAGATCCCAGATCCCAGACCCCAGACCCCAGATCCCACAGCCAGATCCCAGATCCCAGACCCCAGACCCCAGACCCCAGATCCCAGACCCCAGACCCCAGATCCCAGACCCCAGGCCCCAGATCCCAGACCCCAGATCCCAGAGCCAGATACCAGATCTCAGACCCCAGACCCCACAGCCAGATGCCAGATCCCAGACCCCAGACCCCAGATCCCACAGCCAGATCCCAAATCCCAAATCCCAGATCCCAGACCCCAGACCCCAGAGCCAGATACCAGATCTCAGACCCCAGACCCCAGACGCCAGATCCCACAGCCAGATCCCAAATCCCAGATCCCAGACCCCAGATCCCACAGCCAGATCCCAAATCCCAGATCCCAGACCCCAGACCCCAGATCCCAGAGCCAGATACCAGATCTCAGACCCCAGACCCCAGACCCCAGACCCCACAGCCAGACCCCAGATCCCAGACCCCAGACCCCACAGCCAGACCCCAGATCCCAGATCCTAGACCCCACAGCCAGATCCCAAATCCCAGACCCCAGACCCCAGACCCCAGATCCCAGATCCCAGACCCCACAGCCAGACCCCAGACCCCAGACCTCAGACCCCCGGCGCTCACCGGACGTTCTTGAGCATGTGGAGCACCTCGGAGGGCAGGTGTGACGAGGCCACGTTGAACTGGGGCCAACCCTGATCCCCACCCCAGGACAGACCCCACAGCCAGATCCCAGATCCCAGATCCCAGACCCCAGACCCCAGAGCCAGACCCCAGACCCCAGACCCCAGAGCAAGACCCCAGACCCCAGATCCCAGACCCCAGACCCCCGGCGCTCACCGGACGTTCTTGAGCATGTAGAGCACCTCGGAGGGCAGGTGTGACGAGGCCACGTCGAACTGGGGCCAACCCTGATCCCCACCCCAGGACAGACCCCACAGCCAGACCCCAGATCCCAGATCCCAGACCCCAGACCCCAGAGCCAGACCCCAGACCCCAGACCCCAGAGCAAGACCCCAGACCCCAGATCCCAGACCCCAGAGCCCCGGCGCTCACCGGACGTTCTTGAGCATGTAGAGCACCTCGGAGGGCAGGTGCGACGAGGCCACGTCGAACTCGGTCAGGTCGGCCTCCAGCACCGAGGGCGGCGGCTCCTTCAGCTGCAGCGTGGGCGGCTCCTTCTGGATGCGCAGGAAGCTGGCGCTGACCCTGGGGACAGCAGGGGACACCGTGGGGACATTGGGGACACTGCAGGGACAGCCAGGGGACACCGTGGGGACATGGGGACAGCCAGGGAACACTGCAGAGACATGGGGACACCAGGGGACAGCATACGGACAGCGTGGGCGGCTCCTTCTGGATGCGCAGGAAGCTGGCACTGACCCTGGGGACAGCAGGGGACACCGTGGGGACATGGGGACATGGGGACAGCAGGGGACACTGTGGGGACACCGTGGGGACACCGTGGGGACAGCCAGGGGACACCGTGGGGACATTGGGGACAGCCAGGGGACAGGGGAACAGCGTGGGGACAGGGGAACAGCGTGGGCGGCTCCTTCTGGATGCGCAGGAAGCTGGCACTGACCCTGGGGACAGCAGGGGACACCGTGGGGACATTGGGGACAGCCAGGGAACACTGTAGAGACATGGGGACACCAGGGGACAGCACACGGACAGCGTGGGCAGCTCCTTCTGGATGCGCAGGAAGCTGGCGCTGACCCTGGGGACAGCAGGGGACACCGTGGGGACACCGTGGGGACATTGGGGACACTGCAGGGACAGCCAGGGGACAGGGGAACAGCGTGGGGACATGGGAACAGCGTGGGCGGCTCCTTCTGGATGCGCAGGAAGCTGGCACTGACCCTGGGGACAGCAGGGGACACCGTGGGGACACCGTGGGGACACCGTGGGGACATTGAGGACATGGGGACAGCCAGGGGACACTGTGGGGACACCGTGGGGACACTGTGGGGACAGCCAGGGGACACCGTGGGGACAGCACAGGGACGTGGTGCCAGCATGGGGCCAGCACAGAAACAGAGCAGGGACACCATGAGGACAGTGGGGACAGGGGGACACTGTGGGGACAGCATGAGGACACCATGAGGACACCGTGGCGCCACCATGGGAACACCACGAGGACACCATGGGGACACAAGAACACCATGAGGCCACCATGGGGCCAACATGGGGACACCACAAGGACACCGTGAGGAACAAGGCCACCATGGGGACACAAGGCCACCACAAGGACACCATGGAGACACCACAGGGACACCATGAGGACACAAGAACACCATGAGGCCACCATGGGGCCACCATGGGCACACCACAAGGACACCTTGGGGACACAAGGACACCACGAGGCCACCATGGGGCCACCACAAGGACACCATGAGGACACAAGGACACCACAAGGACACCATGGGGACACCACAAGGACACCATGGGGACACAAGGACACCACGAGGCCACCATGGGGCCACCACAAGGACACCATGAGGACACAAGAACACCATGAGGCCACCACAAGGACACCATGGGGACACAAGGACACCACAAGGACACCATGGGGCCACCATGGGGCCACCACAAGGACACCATGGGGACACCACAGGGACACCATGAGGACACAAGAACACCACAAGGACACCATGGGGCCACCATGGGCACACCACAAGGCCACCACCAGGCCACCACCAGGCCACCACCAAGCCACCCCAGGGCCCCCCCCCAGCCCCGCCAGCCGCTCACTTCTTGGCGATGCTGAGCACCTTCAGCTTCTTGCGGCTGCGCGGGCGCGCGGCGCCTCCGGCCGTGCCGGCCTCCACCAGCGAGGATGTGGACTGGGACACCTGGCGGGGCGGGCGGGGCCGTCACCCGGGGGACGGTGACACCGCGCCACCGCCCCGTCCTGTCCCCGAGGGTCACCTTACGCATGATCTTGCGGCTGTAGAACAGGACCTTGTCCCGCTTGCGGAAGCGGTAGCGCGGCGGCTCCTGCGCCGGCGCCCCTGGGGACGCGGGAGGGGACGGAGTGAGGGGACGGAGGCGTCACCTCCCGTCCCCCGGGGCCGGCGCGGGGGTGGCGGCACTCACTCTTGAGGCGAAGCCACCAGCCCAGCGCGGCCACGGCCATGACGATGGTGGCGAGGCACAGGACGGCGCCCAGCACCTGCGGAGGGAGCGGGGTGGGCCCGGGGTGTCCCCGGGGTGTCACCAAGGTGTCACCAAGGTGTGCCTGGGGTGTCCCCTGGGTGTCCCCAAGGTGTCACCAAGGTGACCCCAAGGTGTCCCTGGGGTGTCACCAAGGTGTCCCCAAGGTGTCACCAAGGTGTCACCAAGGTGTCCCCAGGGTGTCCCCAGGGTGTGCCCAGGGTGTCCCCAGGGTGTCCCCAGGGTGTCCCCAGGGTGTGCCCAGGGTGTCCCCAGGGTGTCCCCAGGGTGTCCCCAGGGTGTCACCAAGGTGTCCCCAAGGTGTCCCCAGGGTGTCACCAAGGTGTCACCAAGGTGTCCCCAAGGTGTGCCCAGGGTGTCCCCAGAGTGTGCCTGGGGTGCCCCCAGGGTGTCCCCAAGGTGTCACCAGGGTGTCCCCAGGGTGTGCCCAGGGTGTCCCCAGGGTGTCCCCAGGGTGTCCCAGCCGGGTCAGGGACAGGGAAGTGTCCCCAGGGGACAAGGTTGTGTCACCTCAGGGGGTGCGGAGCAGCCGTGGGGACACTGGGGACATTGGGGACATGAGGACACTGTCCCTGGGGACACTGGGGACACTCCCTGGGGACACTGGGGACATGAGGACACTGTCCCTAGGGACATTGGGGACATTGGGACCTCGTCCCTGGGCACACTGGGGACATTGAGACCCTGTCCCCGGGGACACTGGGGACATTGGGGACATTGGGGACATGGGGACACTGGGGACACTGTCCCTAGGGACATTGGGGACATTGAGACCCTGCCCCTAGGGACATTGGGGACATGGGGACACTGGGGACACTGTCCCTAGGGACACTGGGGACATTGGGACACTGTCCCTGGGGTCACTGGGGACATTAGGACCCTGCCCCTAGGGACACTGGGGACATTGGGGACACTGGGGACATGGGGACACTGGGGACACTGTCCCTAGGGACACTGGAGACATTGGGACCCTCTCCCTGGGGACATTGAGGATCTGAGGACACTGTCCTTAGGGACATGGGGACATTGTGACACTGTCCCCGGGGACATTGGGGACACTGGGGACACTGTCCTTAGGGACATTGGGGACATTGGGACCTCGTCCCTGGGCACAGTGGGGACATGGAAACACTGGGGACACTGGGGACACTGTCCTTAGGGACATGGGGATATTGGGGACACTGTCCCTAGGGACACTGGGGACATTGGGACCTTGTCCCTGGGCACATTGGGGACATTGGGACACTGTCCCTGGGGACATTGGGGACATTGGGACCTTGTCCCTGGGGACATTGGGGACATTGGGACACTGTCCCTGGGGACACAGGGACACGGGTGACACGGGTGACACGGGTGACACGGGTGACGCTCACCGCGCGCGCCGGGAGCTGCTCCCTGCTGAAGGCGCCCAGCAGCCCCCTCAGGACCGCGCCCTGCGGGGACAAGGGACAGCTGAGCCACCCCCGGCCTTGGGGACACCGGGGCTGGCACGGGGTGGGGGGGACAGGGACACGTCCCACCTCGGCCTCCTGCTGCGACTCGCTCTGCCCCATGGCCGGGGGGGCTGCGCCCGTCCGAAATCCTGCGGGAAACGGGGAAAACGGGAAAATGGGGAAAAACGGGAAAAATTGGGGGGGAAATGGAAAAAACCGGGGGGGAGATGGGGGGAAAAGGGGGAAAAAATGGGGGGAAATGGGAAAAAAGCAGGGGGAAAATGGGGGGAAAAGAGGGAAAAACGGGAAAAATTGGGGGGGAAATGGAAAAAAACGGGGGGGAAATGGGGGGAAATGGGAAAAAATGGGGGGAAATGGGAAAAAACGGGGGGGAAATGGGGGGAAATGGGAAAAAATGGGGGAAATGGGAAAAAACGGGGGGGAAATGGGGGGAAAAGAGGGAAAAACGGGAAAAATTGGGGGGAAATGGAAAAAAACGGGGGGAAAATGGGGGAAAAAAGGGGAAAAAAGGGGGAAAAAGGGGGGAAAAGGGGGAAAAGGGGGAAAAAAGGGAGGGGGAAAGGGGGGAAAAAGGGGGAAAAAAGAAAAAAAAGAAAAAGAAAAAAATAGAAAAAAGAAAAAAAGGAAAAAGGAAAAAGAAAAAAGAAAAAGAAAAAAGAAAAAAGAAAAAAGAAAAAAGAAAAAAGAAAAAAGAAAAAAAGGAAAACAAGGGAAAAGAAAAGGGGGGGGAAGGGAAAAAAAGGGGGGGAAAAGGGAAAAAAGGGGGGAAAAAGGGAAAAAAGGGGGAAAAAAGGGGAAAAAATGAAAAAAAAAGGGGGGGGGGGAAGGGAAAAAAAAGAAAAAAAAAAAAAAGGAAAAACCAGTGGTGGGTGACACGCGGTGACAAGCGGGTGACACCTCACAGCGCCTTAGGGATGTCCCCAAATCACTCGGAGGGACTTTGGTGGCCCCTCCCTTGGGGACAGATGCCACCGTGCCAAGGGCGCTGTCACCCACCGGTGCCACCGCCGGGCTTGGCACTGTCACCCTGTCACCGGTGTCACCCTGGCCTTCCCAAGGACACCCCGGGGAGGTGGCACGTGTGTCACCCTCCCCCTGTCACCGGGGCCTGGTGACACCGCCGGGGTCCCTCCGGGTGACAACTGCCACCCCCACTTTGTCCCAAGAGCCCCCCCAAAAAAATTGTCCCCTTGTGGGTTAATGCCCCCCCCTTAATCTTTATTATCCCCCTTAATCTTTATTGTCCCCTCTTAATCTTTATTGTCCCCCCTTAATCTTTATTGCCCCCTCATGATTTATTTACCACCCCCCCCCAAGTCGTTATTGGCCCTCCTGGGATTGTTTTACCCCATCATTAATTAATTACCCCCTCATATTTTAGTTGCCCCCTCATGAATTGCCCCCTCAGGCCGTTATTACCCCCTCACGAGTTAATTACCCCCTCACATTTTAATTGCCCCCTCATGAATTACCCCCCAAGCTGTTATTGCCCCCTCACGAATTGCCCCTCAGCCTGCTATTAGCCCCTCACGAGTTAATTACCCCCTCACATTTTAATTGCTCCCTCATGAATTGCCCCCTCAGACTGTCATTACCCCCTCACGAGTTAATTACCCCCTCACATTTTAATTGCCCCTTCATGAATTGCCCCCTCAGCCTGTTATTGCCCCCTCACGAGTTAATTACCCCCTCACATTTTAATTGCTCCCTCACGAATTGCCCCCTCAGCCTGTTATTACCCCCTCACAAGTTAATTACCCCCTCACATTTTAATTGCTCCCTCACGAATTGCCCCCTCAGGCCGTTATTGCCCCCTCACGAGTTAATTACCCCCTCACATTTTAATTGCTCCTCATGAATTGCCCCCTCAGGCCGCTATTGCCCCCTCACGAGTTAATTACCCCCTCACATTTTAATTGCTCCCTCACGAATTGCCCCCTCAGCCTGTTATTACCCCCTCACGAGTTAATTACCCCCTCACATTTTAATTGCTCCCTCACGAATCGCCCCCTCAGGCCGCTCCTGCCCCCCCAAGCCGTTATTGCCCCCTCACAAGTTAATTAACCCCTCCCATTTTAATTGCCCCCTCAGGCCGCTATTGCCCTCCCAGTCCTGTTACTGCCCCCTCAGGCCGTTATTGCCCCCTCACGAGTTAATTACCCCCTCACATTTTAATTGCTCCCTCACGAATTGCCCCCTCAGGCCGTTATTGCCCCCCCCCACCCCGCCGCCTCGCGCTCCCCTCAGCGCTTCCCCCCCCCCCCCAACTGCCCTCAGACCCACCCCCCTAAATTTTCGCTCCCCCCGGACCCCCAAATCCGGTGAAGCCCCCCCGGGTCCCCCTCAAATCCGGTGAAGCCCCCCCGGGCCCTCCCCCCGGACCCTCCGCCCCTCCCTCACCGGCCGCCGGTCTCGCCCCGCTCCGGCCCTGGCGGCGGCCGCGG
>JBBAXF010000254.1:0-32849 GCA_037837765.1 Delichon dasypus | reverse complement strand
GTGGAATTTGGGGATCCCCCCTTTCCCAGGAGCGGAATTTGGGATCCCCCCCTTTCCCAGGAGTGGAATTTGGGGATCCCCCCCCTTTCCCAGGAGCGGAATTTGGGGATCCCCCCTTTCCCAGGAGCAGAAATTTGGGATCCCCCCTCTTTCCAGGAGCGGAATTTGGGATCCCCCCTTTCCAGGAGTGGAATTTGGGGATCCCCCCTTTCCCAGGAGCGGAATCTGGGGATCCCCGCCCCTCTCCCGGTACCTCTGGCCGCCTGCAGCTCCAGGATTTTCCGGGATCGTGCCGTGGTGCCCTTGGGCAGGGAGATCACGTACTTGCCCTCCATCTCGGCCGTCACCCGGCGCCGCTTGGCCGGCACCGACGGCGGCTCGGGCCCGGCTGTGCCGAGGGAAAGGGATCCGGGAGCGCGGAGTGGGAATCTGGGGAGCCTGGAGCAGCTCCTGAGCCCCCTGGATCCATCCCAGATCCTCCCTGATCCCCCTGGATCCATCCCAGATCTCTCCTGATTCCCCTGGATCCATCCCAGCTCCTCCCTGACCCCCCTGGATCCATCCCAGATCCCTCCTGAGCCCCCTGGATCCATCCCAGATCCCTCCTGAGCCCTCTGGATCCATCCCAGATCCTCCCTGATCCCCCTGGATCCATCCCAGATCCCTCCTGACCCCTCTGGATCCATCCCAGCTCCTTCCAGCCCCCCTGGATCCATCCCAGATCCCTCCTGGCTCCCTCAGTCCCGCCCTCCCCCAGCCCCTCCGACCCCAGCCCGGATTCCCTGGATCCCTCCCTCCATCCCATCCCCGGAAGGGAAATTTCGGGTGAGAAAATCCCCGTTCCGGGACCCCGCCCGTCCCTACCGGCTCCGTTGGGGACGGTGACGGAGATGCCGGTGCCGGGGGGGTTCCGGGGGGCTCGGGGGGCGGGATCCCTGCTCAGGCTGTTGGTGATCATCCTCCCGGCGGCCCCGCAGGGATCCCGGGGGTGATCCCGGGGGTGATCCCGGGATGATCCCGGGGGTGATCCCGCTGATCCCGGTGATCCCGGTCCCGCCGCGGGCCCCGCTCGGCCGGAGCCTCCGGCTGCAGCGACTCCGAGGCCGCCCGGCACATTTCCTGTGCGGGAATCCAGGGGAAATTGGGATTTTTTGGGGGAGTTTCCAGGTGGACTCGAGGCTCCCGGATCCCAGGGGGTCCCAGGGGGTCCCAGGGGGTCCCAGGGGGTCCCAGGGGGTCCCAGGGGGTCCCAGGGGTCCCGCACCTGCCTGTGGACCACCTTGGCGTGGCGCAGGATGGCGATGACGTCGCCCACCACGGTGATGCCCAGCTCCTTCATCAGCTCCTTGGTGAGGTCCAGCAGCATGTTCTTGTGGATCCTGCAGGGGAAGGCGCGGGATCCACCCGGGATCCGCTGAGATCCACCCAGGATCCGCCGAGATCCACCCAGGCCCAGCGTTTCCCCCCATTCCCAGGATCTCCAGGGGCTTTTCCCCAATTCCCAAGATCTCCAGGGGTTTTTTCCCCAATTCCCAAGATCTCCAGGGGTTTTTCCCCCATTCCTGGGGGTCTCCAGGAGTTTTTCCACCATTCCCAGGATCTCCAGGTTTTTTTTTTCCCCCCATTCCTGGGGGTCTCCAGGGGTTTTTTTTCCTCCATTTCCAGGATCTCCAGAGGATTTTTTCCCCATTCCTGGGGTTTTTTTCCCCATTCCTGGGGGTCTCCAAGGATTTTTCCCCATTCCCAGGATCTCCAGGGGTTTTTTTCCCCTCCATTCCCAGGATCTCCAGGGGTTTTTCCCCCATTCTTGGGGGTTTTTTTCCCCATTCCTGGGGTTTTTTTCCCCATTCCTGGGGTTTTTTTCCCCATTCCTGGGGGTCTCTCTCCCCATTCCCAGGGCTCTCCAGGGATTTTTCCCGTTTTTCCCACCTGTTATCCACAAAGGCCACGGCGTAGCCCAGGGCGGGCCCCGGGGGGATCCCGGCGTCCTCGAAGAACCGCAGCCACTCGGAGGTGGCTGGGAACGGGGAAAAAAGGGGAAAAAATGGGATTCAGGGCAAAAAAAAAGGGATTGGAGGGCAAAAAATGGGATTGGGAAAAGGAAAAGTGGGATTGGGGGGGAGGGGAATGGGATCAGGAGGGGAGGGGCAGCCCAGGTCATTCCAGGGTCATTCCAGGCGTTCCCAGCTGTCACCCCGGATTAACGGGAACAGGGAGGGGAGGGAAAAGGGGGGGAGGGTTTTTTGGAGGGATTTTGGGGGGTTTTTTTTAGAGGGATTTCGGGAATTTTTTGAGGGACTTTTTTTTTGGAGGAAATGAAAGATGTGGGGAGGGATTTAGGGAGATTTTTAAAGGAATTTTGGGGGTCCAGCCCTTACCCAGGGGGCTTTTGGAGGAATTTTGAGGGAATTTGGGGTGTTTTGGCGGGGGGGGGGGGATTCCAGGGAGTTTTTGAGTAAATTTGTGGGGAATTTTGGGAGAATTTCAAGGTGTTTTTCAGGGATTTCGGGGGGAATTTGGGGTTCCATCCCTCACCCATGGTGCCGAGCTGGATTTGGCAGAGCCGGATCAGGCAGGAGCAGCCTGGGGGGGGTCAGGGGGGCTTTGAGGGGCTGCCCCCATCCTCCAAACCCCCCTGACCCCTCAGACCCCTCCTCAATCCCTTCTTCCCCTCCTCAATCCCCTTTCCCCCTCCTCAATCCCCTTTTCCCCTCATTCCCCCCCTCATTCCCCCTTTCCCCTCAGACTCCCCTCACTTTTCCCGCCTCTCCCCACAGCGCCCCTCTCCCGCTCCCTCCCGCTCCCCCCGCACCGCACAGATCCCCCAGAGCCCTCAGACGCCCCGACCCCCTCAGACCCCCTCAGACCCCCTCAGACCCCCTCAGACCCCCTCAGACCCCTCCATCTCCCCCCTTTTCCCCATTTCCCCCCCTCACCTCCCCTCGCCCCATCCCGCGGCCCCCACCGGGACTGCCGGAAGTGACGTCATCGCGCCGCGCGCGAGGGGCGGGGCCGGGGCACGGAGGGCGCCCCCCCGCGGACGGAGCGTGAGGGAGGCGCTGGACGGTACCAAAGGGGGGGGGAAGGGGGGGGGGACGCGAGCTCGAAACGGCCCCGAAACTTCCCAAAACTTCCTCAAAACTGTCCCCAAACCGCGCTAAACCTGCCTTAAACCCGGCCCCAAACCCGGCCTAAATGTGTCGCCAAACGGGCCCCAAATGCGTCCCCAAATGGGCCCCAAGCGCGTCCTTTAACGGGTCCCGAATGTGCCCCTAAGCCGACCCTAAATGTGTCCCCAAAGCGGCCCCAAACGTGTCCCCAAAACAACCCGAATGTGTCTCTAAACCGGCCCTAAAAGTGTCCCCAAACCGCCCTAAAAGTGCCCCCAAACTGACTCTAAAGTTGTCCCCAAACAGCCCTAAAACGGCCCTAAATGTTCCCAAAAAACCGGCCCCAAACTGACCCTAAGTTGGCCCCAGGTGCGTGTCCCTGCCCTAAACCCGTCCCGGCTCTGGCCCCAAGTTTGGGGCGCCTCTCCCTGCCCCGAGGGGGCTCAGCCCCAGTTTTGGGGGGCAGGTCCCTTCCCGTCCCCTCCCCAGGCTCCGGATCCCGGGAATTCTTTGGGATCTCTCTGATTTTTGGGGTCCCTTCCCTCCCCTGCACCCCAAGAGCCCAAACCCGGGGGTCTCCCGTGTGTGGGGAGAGGTAAATCCGGATTTTCCTGTTCCAGCCTCGTGTCGGGATGGGAGCCTACAGGCAGGTAAGGGTTGGGGACACCCCAAAAACCCCAAATTTGCGAGTCCCAAAATCCAAACTGGGGGTCCCGGGCTTCCCTCTGCCCAACCCCCAAACTTGGGGGTCCCAGAGTCCCCCAAACCTCTTAATTTGGGATCACGGAGCTCCCAGCTCCCCAAATTTCGGAGCCCCAAACCAGCTCCACGAGAACACCCGGGAATGTGGGGTGGGGGCATCCTGGAATTTTGGGGTGGGTTTCAACCCATCCCCCCTAAACCTGGGGTCTCCATCCCCCCCAAATCCGGGGTCCCCCCTCATTTCCCGCAGCTGGACCCTCTGGAGCACCGTGAGGCGCCGGCCCCCAAGGTACCTCTCCGCTCATCCCTTCCCAAATCGGCCCGGCGTGCTGTGCTGGGGGTGATTAACGCCCCCAATTAACAAATCCCCGACCCCGGGCGCTCCCCAGCGCCCCCGGGGCCTCGCGCTCTTGGCCGCACTCTCCGTGCTCTTCCTCCTCGCCTTCCTCGTCCTCGTCCGCCTGCGGCTCCGCGGCGACGCCGACCTCGGCAGCGCCGGCTCCTGCGGGGACGCCTGCAGGTACAGGTGGGGTTTGGGGTGGGGTGAGACCCCCAGATCCTCCTGGAGACCCCCTGGACCCCATGGGAGCCCCCCAGATCCCTCCTGGAGCCCCCCAGATCCTCCTGGAGACCCCCTGGCCCCCATGGGAGCCCCCCAGATCCCTCCTGGAATCCCCCAGACCCTTCCTGCAACCTCCTGGACCCCATGGGAGCCCCCCAGACCCCTCCTGGAATCCGCCAGACCCCATGGAAACCCCCCAGCCCCCTCCCAGCCGCCCCCAGCCCCCTCAGAGCCCCCCAGCCCCCCGAATTCCCGTCAGGATCGTGCTGGTGGAGAGCATCCCCGAGGGGATGGCCCTGGGCGCCGACGCGTCCACCTTCGAGGTGTGGCTGGAGCTGCTGGGCGCGGCCAGGCGCAGCCTGGACATCGCCTCCTTCTACTGGACGCTGACCAACGAGGACACGCGGACGCACGAGCCCAGCGCCGCGCAGGTGCCGGCACCTTCCCACGCCACTTCTACCACGGTTTTTCCCTGGTTTTCCCTGTTTTTCCCCCGTTTTTTTCCCTGTTTTTCTCCCATTTCTCCCCCATTTTTCTCCCGTTTCTCCCCATTTTTCCCCCTGTTTGTTCCCCAACTTTTCCCCCTTTTTCCCCCTGATTTTCCCTGGTTTTCCCCCCCCCCCCATTTTTCCCCCATTTTCTCCCGTTTCTCCCCCATTTCTCCCTCGTTTGATCCCCAATTTCCCCCCTTTTTTCCCCCATCTCTCCCCCGTTTTTCCCCATTTCTCCCGTTTTTCCCCGTTTTTCCCATTTCCCCCCTTTCCCCCATTTCTGCCCCTTTCTCCCCCACCTCTCCCCCCTCCTCTCAGTGATTTCGGTTCGGGCTCTCAGGGGGAGCGGATCCTGGCGGAGCTGCTGCAGCTGCCGCGGCGCGGCGTGTCGGTGCGCGTGGCCGTCAGCTCCCCGTCGGCCAAGGCGCCGCTGGACGATCTGCGGGCGCTGGAGAGCAGCGGTGAGCGAGGGAACGCCCCCGGAGTTCGGGGGGCTTTTGGAGGGTCTTTGGGGGGATTTCGAGTGGGAGACGCCCGATGCCGGCGCCGCAGGTGCGGCCGTGCGCGCCGTGGATCTGCCGCGCCTCACCGGCGGCGTCCTGCACACCAAGTTCTGGCTGGTGGACGGCGTCCACCTCTACATGGGGAGCGCCAACATGGACTGGAGGTCCTTGACACAGGTGAGGCGTGACGAGGGCGGGGCCGGACCTGGCAGGGTTGGTGTGGGACACAGTGGATGGTGCCAGACCCCATGGGATTGGTGCCAAAGCCAATGGGATTGGTGCCAAACCCAACACGGATGGTGCCAGACCCCATGGGATTGGTGCCAAAGCCAACACGGATGGTGCCAAACCCCATGGGATTGGTGCCAAACCCAACATGGATGGTGCCAAACCCAACACGGATGGTGCCAAACCCAATGGGATTGGTGCCAAACCCAATGGATGGCATCAAACCCAACACGGATGGTGCCAAACCCAATGGATGGTGCCAAACCCAACATGGATGGTGCCAAACCCAATGGGATTGGCGCCAAACCCACCACGTTGTGTTGGCACCGAACACAACGGGTCGGGCACTGACCCAATCCGGCACCGGGGCTCTCCCAAACCTTGGGCATTGGGGAGCGACGCCGGCGCCGCTCGCCGCAGGTGAAGGAGCTCGGAGCCGCCGTCTACAACTGCAGCTGCTTGGCCAAGGATTTGGCCAAAATCTTCGAGGCCTACTGGGCCCTGGGCGTTCCCGACGCGTCCATCCCGGCGCCGTGGCCGGACAATTACTCCACCTCCTTCAACGCCGAGACGCCGCTGGAGCTGGCGCTCAACGACACCGCGGCCGCCGTCTACTTCTCGGTACGTGCTGCGCCCGGCACCACCACGGGGGCTGCTGTGCCAGGGTGGAGCTCACCGTGACGCTCCCTGCCCGTGCCGGGGATTGAGCTCACTGTGACGCTCCCTGCCCATGCTGGGGTCGAGCTCACCGTGATGCTCCCTGCCCGTGCCGGGATCGAGCTCACCGTGACGCTCCCAGCCCGTGCCGGATTGAGCTCACCGTGACGCTCCCGGCAGAGCTCCCTGCCCGTGCCGGGATTGAGCTCACCGTGACGCTCCCTGCCCGTACTGGGCTGGAGCTCACTGTGACGCTCCCGGCAGAGCTCCCTGCCCGTGCTGGGCTGGAGCTCACCGTGATGCTCCCGGCAGAGTGCCCTGCCCGTGCCGGGGATCGAGCTCACCGTGACGCTCCCTGCCCGTGCCGGAGTGGAGCTCACTGTGACGCTCCCTGCCCATGCTGGGGTCGAGCTCACCGTGATGCTCCCTGCCCGTGCCGGGATTGAGCTCACCGTGACGCTCCCTGCCCGTGCCGGGATTGAGCTCACCGTGACGCTCCCTGCCCGTACTGGGATCGAGCTCACCGTGACGCCCCCCTACCGTGCCGGGATTGAGCTCACTGTGACGCTCCCGGCAGAGCTCCCCACCCGCGCTCTGCGCCGCCGGCCGCACCCAGGACCTGGATGCCCTCCTGGGCGTCATCGACGGCGCCGAGGCGTTCGTGGACGTGGCGGTGATGAGTTACCTGCCCGGCACCGAGTTCTCGCGGCCGGAGCGGTTCTGGCCGGCCATCGACGACCGGCTGCGCCGCGCCGTGGTGGAGCGCGGTGTGCGGCTGCGGCTGCTGGCGGGGTGCTGGCGGCACAGCCGCGCCGCCATGTTCCCCTTCCTCAGGTCGCTGGCCGCCGTCGGCGACAACGCCACGCGGTACCACGTGGAGGTGGTGGGTAACCGGGGGGTGACGGCGCCTTTGGGGGGTGACTGTGACTTTGAGGGTGACAATACCGTAAGGGGGTGACAGTCCATTTGGGGGGGTGACAATTCCCCGGGCGGTGACAGTTCCATCGGGGGGTGCCAGTCCCCTCAGAGGTGTGACAGTCCCCTCAGGGGGTGACAGTGCCCTCAGGGGGTGACAGTGCCAGTGACAGTCCCCTCAGGGGGTGACAATCCCTCGGGGGTGACAGTGCCAATGCCCTCGGGGGGTGACAATGCCCTCAGGGGGTGACAGTGCCAGTGACAGTCCCCTCAGGGGGTGACAATCCCCTCGGGGGTGACAGTGACAATGCCCTCAGGGGGTGACAGTGATAGTGACAGTGCCCTCAGGGGGTGACGGTGCCCTCAGGGGGGGACAATCCCTCGGGGGTGACAGTGACAGTTCCCTCAGGGGGTGACAGTGCCAGTGACAGTGCCCTCAGGGGGTGACAGTGCCAGTCCCCTCAGGGGGTGACAGTGCCAGTGACAGTCCCCTCAGGGGGTGACAGTGCCAGTCCCCTCAGGGGGTGACAGTGCCAGTGACAGTCCCCTCAGGGGGTGACAGTGCCAGTCCCCTCAGGGGGTGACAGTGCCAGTGACAGCCCCCTCCCGCCCGCAGCGCCTGTTCCTGGTGCCGGCCAGCGCCGCTCAGAGCCGCATCCCCTTCGCCCGCGTCAACCACAACAAGTACATGGTGACGGACAAGGCGGCCTACGTGGGTGAGCGCCGGGCACTCGGGGGCGCGGGGAGCGGAGGTTTTGGGGTGCGTCCCCCCGCTCCACTCCCCGACAATCCCCCGCAGGCACCTCCAACTGGTCCGGGGATTACTTCGAGCGCACGGCGGGCTCGGCGCTGGTGGTGGCGCAGCCCGGGCCGGGAGGAGCGGGGACGTTCCGGGAGCGGCTCCGGGATGTGTTCGAGCGGGACTGGAGCTCCGCGTACAGCGTGGACATCGGCGACGTCCAGAGCTGGGCCGGCCGCTGCGGGCCCCGGTAGCACCGGGGGGACCCCGCGGCGGGCGGCTTTTTGGGGGGAAAAACAAGAGAAATGGGTTTTCTGGACGTTGTGTTTGCCGTGGCTGGGGTGGTTCGTGATCTCTGGGTTCCCAAATCCCTCTTCGGATCCCCCCAAACCTCATCACACTCCAGGGGTTTTTAGGGATTAACATTTATTCTGGCCAACACAAGCGCGAGGGGCCGGGGCGGGGGGCATCCCCCCTGTGCCCCCCTTCCCTGGTTAATAGAAACACCCCAAAAACAGGCGGGAAAGCCTCAATGCTCCCCCTCCCCGAAAAAAAAGAGCTGGGTTAGGAATTTGGGGGGGACGGAGTTAGAGAGGGTCTGGGGGAGCTCAGTCACCGGTTTGGGGGGTCCCCAAAGCCCCCCAGGCTGGAGGGGGGGGCTCACGGCTCGCCGCAGATTTGGGGGCTCAGCACCAGCTGCGGCAGGTGGAATTTGGGGGTCCCCTCGCCCCGGAGCCCCCCCGGATCGCAGCGGGAGGAGATCCCCCCGACCCCGGGGATTTGGGGGTCCCCGGGGCAGAGCTCGACATCGGGGAACCGCATCCTCCCCACTTTGGGGGGCTCCGGCGAGGCCCCCCCGGGGGTGAAGCCCACCCTGGGCACCCACCGGCGGCGCCGGGGGTTCCCATCGCGGGGGTTCCCCCCTTCCTCGGGGCCGGGCTTGGAGCCTCCCCTCCTCATCCTCGCGGAGGATCCCGCTCCGCTCCCGGAGGAGCCGGCCCCGAACCTGGGGAGTTTCACCCCAAAGCGGCGCCCGGGGGGCTCCGAGGTGCCGTCCAGGCCCGGCGGTACCAGCTCCAGCACCGGCACCTTCAGCGCCGGCGGCTCCGGAGCGCTGCGGGCCTCGGCGCGCTGCGGGGCCGGGCCGGGCAGCGCGAAGCCCACGGCGGGGATGGCGATCCGGGCCGGCCCGCGGGGTCTCGGCCTGGCCCGGGGGCTCCCGGCGGCCTCCGGCGCCGTCCAGCCCAGGATCAGGCTCTCGGCGCTGCCGCCCCGTTTCGGGGGCGCTTTGGGGACCCCCCCGGGGCGGAGATCGGGGCTGGAGCCCCCGAATTTGGGCAGCGCCGCCGCTCCGATGCCGAAGCGCGGGGCGCGGAGCCGGGGGGAGCCCGCAGCGGCCCCGGAGCCGCCGGTGCCCAAGCGGGGACCGTCCTCGGTGTCGCCGAACGGCGCCAGGGACACTTTGGGGACCCTCAGCTTGGCCCCGGCGTCCCCCACCGCCCCCAGGTCCAGCTCCACGCCGGGAATGGCGATGCCGGGGGGCGACGCCGGCGGGGTCGCGCCGCCCTCGCGGAGCTTGGCCAGGGCCCGCCCGAGGCGCGGGAGGCGGAATTTGGGGGGCTTGGGGGCGATTTCCACGGCCGGAGCCTCCAGCTCCCGGCTGAGCTTCCGCAGCCCCTCGGCAAAGCGGGACCCCGCGTCCGGGCCGGCGCCGGGGGGCTCCGGGCCGGCCGCGCCGAGCTCCGGCGCCAGCTCCACGGCGGCGCTGGGGACGTCGATGGGGACGGAGGGGACGCGGAGGGCGGCGAATCCCCCCCGGGCCGCCCCCTCCTCATCCCCCCCGGCACCGGGGCCCCCCTTTCCCGGGCGGATCTGGGGGGGGCTCAGCCCCAGGGACCCCTTGGGAGCCGCCACCTCCACGGCCGGGATGCGGGGCCCGGAGCCGGCCGGGGGCTCGCCGGGGGCCCGGGGCAGCTCCGGGGGTTCGGGGGGCTCCGGCAGCGGCGAGCGGGCCGCGGCCGCTTCCCGCACCGTCAGTCGGGGCCGCGGGGGCTCCGGGGGAGCGCCGGGAGCTCCGCGGGGCTTGGGCAGCTTCGGGAGCTTGGGCAGGGCCAGTTCCACCGACACCGGGGCGGCGGCGGGCGCGACCGGTGCTGCGGGCGGCTTCTTGGAGGCCGCGGGGGCCGGGACGGTCTGGGGGGCAAGGGGGGATGTGGGAGCCACGGGACGGGGGGACCCCCGGCACCCCGGCACCCATCCCCTGTGCCTGGGGACCCCCAAACCCATCCCGTACCCACAGGGCGCACCAAACACCCCCAAACCCATCCCGTACCCACAGGGCGCACCAAACACCTCCAAACTCATCCCACATCTATAGGGACCACCGCCCATCCGTAGCGCCCCCCAAACCCACCCCATACCCACAGGAACCGACCCCCGTCCGTGGGTTCCCGCTCCCCCCGGGCCGCACCAGCCTGCCCGCGCCGTCCCGCTGTCCCTCGGCGCTCCCGGCGCTCCCGGGGCTCCGCCGCCGCAGGTGCAGCCAGACGCGGCAGCCGCCCGTCCCCGCCAGCAGCCGCCCCACGGCCTCGGGGGACGCTGCCTCGAAGGAGAGCCGGGCGCCCAGGACGCGGTCACCTGCGGGGACACGCGAGGGACAGCCTGTCACCGCCGGGGTCACCGCCGGGGTCACCCCGAGCGTCCCCGGAGCGTCCCCGGCAATGGGAGTCACTGCCCCAGCGTCACCCCGGAGATCACCCCAGCATCACCGCGAATGTCACCGCTGTGTGACCCCAGGATCACCGCGAATGTCACCCCAGCATCACCCCCAATGTCACCGCTGTGTGACCCCAGGATCACCACGAATGTCACCCCAGGATCACCCCGAGTGTCACCCCCCGTGTCACCCCAGGATCACCCCGAGTGTCACCCCAGCATCGCCCCCAATGTCACCCCTGTGTGACCCCAGGATCACCGCGAATGTCACCCCAGGATCACCCCCAATGTCACCGCTGTGTGACCCCAGGATCACCCCGAGTGTCACCCCAGGATCACCCCGAGTGTCACCCCAGGATCACCCCCAATGTCACCGCTGTGTGACCCCAGGATCACCCCGAGTGTCACCCCAGGATCACCCCGAGTGTCACCGCTGTGTCACCCCAGGATCACCCCCAATGTCACCACTGTGTGACCCCAGGATCACCGCGAGTGTCACCCCAGGATCACCCCGAGTGTCACCCCCCGTGTCACCCCAGGATCACCCCGAGTGTCACCCCCCGGTGCCACCATTTCACTTTCAGCGTCTCCCCAGTGCCCCCACGATTGTCACCCCACCTGTGCCACCCGCAGTGTCGCCCTGAGCGTGGCCCTGGTGCCTCCCAGTGTCCCCCAGTGTCCCCCAGTGTCCCCCAGTGTCCCCCAGTGTCCCTCCAGGGTCCCTCCGGTGTCCCCCATTGTCCCTCCAGTGTCCCCCAGTGCCTCCCAGTGTCCCCCAGTGTCCCCCAGTGTCCCCCAGTGTCCCTCCAGGGTCCCTCCGGTGTCCCCCAGTGTCCCCCAGTGTCCCCCAGTGTCCCTCCAGGGTCCCTCCGGTGTCCCCCAGTGTCCCCCAGTGCCTCCCAGTGTCCCCCAGTGTCCCTCCGGTGTCCCCCAGTGTCCCCCAGTGTCCCCCAGTGTCCCTCCAGGGTCCCTCCGGTGTCCCCCAGTGTCCCCCAGTGCCTCCCAGTGTCCCTCCAGTGTCCCCCAGTGTCCCCCAGTGTCCCCCAGTGTCCCTCCAGGGTCCCTCCAGTGTCCCCCAGTGTCCCCCACTGTCCCTCCAGGGTCCCTCCGGTGTCCCCCAGTGTCCCCCAGTGTCCCCCACTGTCCCTCCAGTGTCCCCCAGTGTCCCCCAGTGCCCCCCAGTGTCCCTCCAGTGTCCCCCAGTGTCCCTCCGGTGTCCCCCAGTGTCCCTCCAGTGTCCCCCAGTGTCCCCCAGTGTCCCTCCGGTGTCCCCCAGTGTCCCCCAGTGTCCCCCAGTGTCCCTCTGGTGTCCCCCACTGTCCCTCCAGTGTCCCCCAGTGTCCCCCAGTGTCCCCCACTGTCCCTCTGGTGTCCCTCCAGTGTCCCCCAGTGTCCCCCACTGTCCCCACCTTGGCGCAGCCGCAGGGATTTGGGCGCCTCGGCCACGTAGAGGCCGTGGCTGTCGCGGGCCAGGGAGAGCCCCCTCCCCAAATCGGAGCCCGAGCCCAGCTCCACCAGCTCCTGCGTGGGGAGGGGGCACAGCGACATTGGGGGGACACCCTCGGTGCCCCCGGTCCCACCCCGCGTCCCCCTCCAGACCCCTCCTCACCTCCATGGCTTCTTCTGGGGGGTCTCGGGGTTCGGGGAGGGGAACAAGCAGCGGTGGGGGGAGAGATCGGTGGATCCGGGTCCTGGAAGTGGGGCAGAGAGACCCCCGACCCCCCATTGCAGCCCCCAAATCCCCCCGGAGCCGAACTGCAGCTCCTGCGAACCCCCATGGCACCTCCAAACCCCATCACAGCCCCCAAACCCCATCACAGCCCCCCAAACCCCCATCGCACCCCCTAAAACCCCATCGCAGCCCCTCAAACCCCATCGCAGCCCCTCAAACCCCATCACAGCCCCCAAACCCCCATCGCACCCCCTAAAACCCCATCACAGTCCCCCCAAACCCCCATCGCACCCCCTCAAACCCCATCGCAGCCCCTCAAACCCCATCGCAGCCCCTAAAACCCCATCACAGCCCCCCAAACCCCATCACAGCCCCTCAAATCCCATCACAGCCCCCCAAACCCCCATTGCACCCCCTAAAACCCCACTGCAGCCCCCCCAAACCCCCATTGCACCCCCTAAAACCCCACTGCAGCCCCCCAAATCCCCGCACTGCCCCCTCAAACCCCATCGCAGCCCCCCATACCCCACCCCAGAGCCCCTTTTCCCCCAGCCTGCACCCCACATTCCCCTCCGGCACCTTCCCGCTCCGCCGCTGCTCTGGCAGTGGATCCGTGTCCCCCCACACCCAGCACGGGGACCCCCCCCCTTTTTGGGATCCCCCCCCCACGCACCCTGGGGACAAAGGGGGGTCCTTGTCCTGCCCCCCCGCCCGCCGCTCCCGGGGAATTCCGGGAATTTGGGGGATTCAGCACAAAATCCCGTGGGATGGAGGCGGGCTGAGGCTGGGCTGAGGGGCAGCACAAGGGGAGGGAGGGGAAAAGGGTTTGGGGGGATCCCGGGGCCCCCCAAAACAGCCCCGGGACACCCGAAACACTGCAGGGATCCCCATAATATCCATGGGATCCCCTAAACAACCCCGGGGATCCCCCATAACAATCCAGAGATCCCCATAACACTGCAGGGATCCCCTAAACAACCCCAGGGATCCCCCATAACAATCCAGAGATCCCCATAACACTGCAGGGATCCCCTAAACAACCCCTGGGACCCCCTAAATCCCCTCTGTGACCCCCATAACACTGCAGTGATCCCCATAATATCCATGGGATCCCCTAAACAACCCCGGGGATCCCCCATAACAATCCAGAGATCCTCGTAACAATCCAGAGATCCCCATAACACTGCAGGGATCCCCTAAACAACCCCTGGGACCCCCTAAATCCCCTCTGTGACCCCCATAACACTGCAGTGATCCCCATAATATCCATGGGATCCCCTAAACAGCCCTTGGGACCCCCCATAACACTCCAAGCACTTCTGGGAGCCCCCAAATAACTTCTACGACCCCTGAACCATCCCTAAGACCCTCCCTATAGCACTCCTGGGACCCCAAAACCATCCCTGGGACCCCCCACGGCACCCCCACATCTCCCCCAGCGCCCTTGGGACTCTCAGCACTCGCACAGAGGGAGCTGTGAGGCCCGGTACTCACAGCTCTAGTGCAGTAACGTGTTGGATGTGAATACAAACGTGCCTGATACGCTCCAAGTGAAATTAACCTCTTTTGTAAACGCCGGGGAAGGAGAAATGGAGAGAAATGTGAGGAGGAAAAAGGGCAGGAAACGTGAGGGGAGAAAAAAGGGCAAGAAACGTGAGGGGACGAAAAACAGCGGGAAACGTGAGGGGAGAAAAAAGGTGGGAAACGTGAGGGGAGAAAAAAGGGCAAGAAACGTGAGGGGACGAAAAAGGGCGGGAAACGTGAGGGGAGGAAAAAGGGCGGGAAACGTGAGGGGAGGAAAAAGGGCGAGAAACGTGAGGGGACGAAAAACAGCAGGAAACGTGAGGGGAGGAAAAAGGGCGGGAAACGTGAGGGGAGGAAAAAGGGCAAGAAACGTGAGGGGACGAAAAACAGCAGGAAACGTGAGGGGAGGAAAAAGGGCGGGAAACGTGAGGGGAGGAAAAAGGGCGGGAAACCTGAGGGGAGGAAAAAGGGCGAGAAATGTGAGGGGAGAAAAAAGGGCGGGAAAACGTGAGGGGAGAAAAAACGGCGGGAAACGTGAGGGCGCAAGCTGTTGGGAAATTAAGCATTTTGTGGTGTTAAATTGAAGGGGAAACTCCATTTCCCTGCAATTTACACGGTGAAATGGAGTGAAGCACCCCCCTTTTTTCATGAGTTTTAGGGTTTAGATTGAGGGAAGACCCTCTTTAAGCGCTATCTTAGGGCTCTAAATTGAGAGAGAATCTCTTTATGGCTTTATTTTAAGGTTTAAATAGAGGGGGAAACGGGGGGAAATGTGAGATGAAAAAGGACAGGAAACGTGAGGGAGAAGGGGGGCGAAACATGAGGGGAAAAAGGAGAGAAAACTTGAGGGGAAAAAAGGACAGGAAACGTGAGTGGGAGAAAGGGTGGGAGATGTGAGGGGGAAAAGGGGAGGTCTGGGTTGCCTGGGGGGTTTTGAAGCAACGCTAAGGGGTCTCGGTGATGCTGAGGGATTCAGGGGTGCAGCGAGGGGTTTGGGGTGCTCCGAGGGGTCTGGAGTCTTCATGCCGAGGAGCTCTGGGAGAACTTTGGGGATGCTGCTCTGAGATCTCCACAGCCTGGATTGTCACGGTGAGCCTGAGACACCCTCAAACTGCACCCCGAGGAGGATCGGGGATCGCTCCGAAAATCACTCCTCCGAAAAACACCGGGCTGTACCGGGCTGAACTGTGCGGACCCCTCCTCTTAAAGGGCCAGAGGCACCCCCAGGGCCGCAGCCCCCAATGTTGGGGGGACCCCGAGGGAGGATTGAGAAGGTCCGTGCCTCAGTTTCCCCTCCAGGTGAAATGGGGAGAGGTCCGTGCCTCAGTTTCCCTCTCCAGGATCCTCCGGGTGACATTGGTGGGGGGATCCCGTGCCTCAGTTTCCCTCCCCAGGTGACAAGGGGCGATCCCGTGCCTCATGTCCCCCTCCAGGTGACATTGGTGGGGGGATCCCGTGCCTCAGTTTCCCCCTCCAGGTGACCAGGGGGCGATCCCGTGCCTCAGTTTCCCTCCCCAGGTGACAAGGGGGGGATCCCGTGCCTCAGTTTCCCCCTCCAGGTGACAAGGGGGGAATCCCGTGCCTCAGTTTCCCTCCCCAGGTGACCAGGGGGCGATCCCGTGCCTCATGTCCCCCTCCAGGTGACAAGGGGGGATCCCGTGCCTCAGTTTCCCCCTCCAGGTGACATTGGTGGGGGGATCCCGTGCCTCAGTTTCCCTCCCCAGGTGACAAGGGGGGGCTCCCTTGTTTCCCGGCCCCCCCCGTCCCCTCCCCGGAGCCTCCCCCTCGCGTCACGGGGGGAGGGGCCGCAGGTGTCACCGGGAGCCGTCGCGACAGCCGGGGGGGGACAACGATCGGTGACACCCGCGGGGGGAGCACCCGAGGAAGGGGGGGACGGGACCCCCAGAGCTCGCCTGGGACCCACGACCGCCACCCAGGACCCCCCAAAAACCCCCCGGGACCCCCCAAAACCTCCCGGGACCCCCCCAAAAACCCCCCGGGACCCCCCCAAACTCCCCCGGGACCCCCCGAACTCCCCCCGGGGCTCTCCTGAGCCCGTGAGGAGACCCCCAAACCTCACCGGGGATCCCCCAAGAGCCCCCCAGGACCCCCCAAAAACCCCGGCGGGGGTCCCGAGGCTGCGGCCATGGCTGAGGGGGAAGGAGAGGACGATGTGCAGTTCCTGCGCACGGTGAGTGCGGGACTGGGAGGGAACTGGGAGCGCTGGGGGGGAACTGGGAGCACTGGGGGGGAACTGGGAGCGCTGGGGGGGAACTGGAAGTGCTGGAGGGGAACTGGGAGCACTGGGGGGGAACTGGGAACGCTGGAGGGGAACTGGGAGCGCTGGGGGGGAACTGGGAGCACTGGAGGGAAACTGGGAGCGCTGGGGGGGAACTGGGAGCGCTGGGAAGGAACTGGGAGCGCTGGGGGGGAACTGGGAGCGCTGGGGGGGAACTGGAAGTGCTGGAGGGAAACTGGGAGCGCTGGGGGGGAACTGGGAGCGCTGGGGGGGAACTGGGAGCGCTGGGGGGGAACTGGAAGTGCTGGGGGGGAACTGGGAGCGCTGGGAAGGAACTGGGAGCACTGGAGGGAAACTGGGAGCGCTGGGAAGGAACTGGGAGCACTGGAGGGAAACTGGGAGCGCTGGGGGGGAACTGGGAGCGCTGGGGGGGAACTGGAAGTGCTGGAGGGGGAACTGGGAGCACTGGGGGGGAACTGGGAGCGCTGGGGGGGAACTGGAGGGGGAGTTGAGGGACTGGGAGCACTGGGAGAGGGGATGGGGGGGAAACTGGAAGAACTGGGGAGGTGGGAGTGGGAAAACCGGGAGGGAAGGTGGGAGGAATTGGGGGGAACTGGGAAACACTGGGACGTACTGGGAGATACTGGGAGAGGATAAAAGCGAGGATCGGGAGGGAACTGGGAGAACTGGGAGGGGAAACTGGGAGATAACGGGTGAGAAACTGGGAGAAGTGAGAGGGGAAGTGGGAAAAACTGGGAGAACTGGGAGAGCAGGACTGGGGATACTGGGACGGGATACTGGGGGGCTTTGGAAGGGAAACGGGGAGATACTGGGAGAGGAAACTGGGAGAACTGGGGAGGTGGAAGTGGGAAAACTGGGAGGTAATGTGGGAGAAATTGGGGGGGAACTGGGAGATACTGGGGATGCTGGGAGATACTGGGAGATACTGGGAGATACTGGGAGGTACTGGGGGATACTGGGGATGCTGGGAGATACTGGGAGATACTGGGGGATGCTGGAAGGTACTGGGAGGTACTGGGGGATGCTGGGAGGTACTGGGAGATACTGGGAGATACTGGGGGATACTGGGGGATGCTGGGAGATACTGGGGGATGCTGGGAGAAGAAATTTGGGGGACTGGGAGAGGAAACTGGAGCTACTGGGGAGGGAAACCGGGGACACTGGGGGATACTGGGAGATACTGGGATGGACTGGGAGGAGCACTGGGAAGGGGGGTCACCCCACCCCTCCCCCCACCTGTCCCGGGCTCCCAAAAAAGCAACACGGGGGGGGGGGGGGGAGGGGGAGCAGCTGCTGGGGGGGGAGGGGCGACACCAGATCCCCCCGGGGGGGATGGGGGGGTCGGGGGAGGGGCGTCCCAGTTGCTCTGTCCCAGTTTTCTCCCAGTTTGGCCTCAAAACTGGGGCCGGGGGAGGGGGGAATTGAGGGGAGGGGGCACAGGGGTGACCTTGGGGGGGGGGGGGGGTGACGGGAAATGCTGAGCTCGGCAGATTTGGGGAGGGGATTTTCGGGGGGGAAACTGAGTCACGGAGCCGCCCCTCCCCCCCCATGGCATCCCCGGCCCGCGGGTGGAATCCGCCCCCCCCCCCCAAATTCGGGGGGGCCCCGAGTGACGGGAGCAGGTGGGGGAGGGGGGAAGGGGGGCCACGGTCCTTGGGGGGGGGACGGGGGCACCCAAGGGGTCCTGACCCCCCCTAACTGGGTTGGGGGGGCACCAAGGGGGTCTTGAACCCCCCTATTAAAGTTTGGGGGGCACCCAGGGGGTCCTGTCCCCCCCTAACTGGGTTGGGGGGCATCCAAGGGGTCCTGACCCCCCCTAACTGGGTTTGGGGGGCACCCAGGGGGGTCTTGAACCCCCCTAATAAATTTTGGGGGGCACCCAGGGGGTCCTGACCCCCCAACAGGGTTTGCGGGGGCACCCAGGGCACCGGGGGGTGCTCCCGGGGGGTTTGGGGCTCTGGGGGGCAATTTTGGGGTGCCGACCCCTCCTCAGGACAAGGAGGGAGCCCTGAGGGTCCCATAGGGCCATGGGGGGGGGCATAACGGGGATATTTTGGGGTTCCTGTGGACATTTTGGGGTTCTGGGGGGATATTTTGGGGTTCTGGGGGATGTTTTTGGGGTTCTGGTGGATATTTTGGGGTTCTGGTGGACATTTTGGGGTTCTGGTGGATATTTTGGGGTTCTGGTGGATGTTTTGGGGTTCTGGTGGATATTTTGGGGTTCTGGGGGATATGTTTGGGTTCTGGGGATGTTTTTGGGGCTCTGGTGGATATTTTGGGGTTCTGGTGGATGTTTTGGGGTTCGGGGTGATGTTTTTGGGGCTCTGGTGGATATTTTGGGGTTCTGGTGGATGTTTTGGGGTTCTGGTGGATATTTTGGGGTTCTGGTGGATGTTTTGGGGTTCGGGGTGATGTTTTTGGGGCTCTGGTGGATATTTTGGGGTTCTGGTGGATGTTTTGGGGTTCTGGTGGATATTTTGGGGTTCTGGGGATGTTTTTGGGGTTCTGGGTGATGTTTTTGGGGCTCTGGTGGATATTTTGGGGTTCTGGTGGATGTTTTGGGGTTCTGGTGGATATTTTGGGGCTCTGGTGGATATTTTGGGGTTCTGGTGGATGTTTTGGGGTTCTGGGTGATGTTTTTGTGGTTCTGGTGGATGTTTTTGGGGTTCTGGGGGATGTTTTTGTGGTTTTGGGGGATATTTTGTGGCTCTGGTGGATATTTCGTGGTTCTGGTGGACATTTTGTGGTTCCGGTGGACATTTTGGGGTTCTGGGGGCTGTTTTGGGGTGCTGACGCCCCGTTTTTGCCCCCCAGGATGACGAGGTGGTCCTGCAGTGCACCACCACGCTGCTGAAGGAGCAGCTCAAGCTCTGCCTGTCGGTGGAGGGCTTCGGGAACCGCCTGTGCTCCCTGGAGCCCACCTCCAACGCACAGGTGAGACCCCTGGGTTTGGGGAGACCCCCCGGGTTTGGGGAGACCCCCGGGCCTGGGGAGACCCCCCGGGTTTGGGGAGACCCCCGGGTTTGGGGAGACCCCCGGGTTTGGGGAGACCCCCAGGCCTGGGGAGACCCCCGGGTTTGGGGAGACCCCGGGCCTGGGGAGACCCCCCGGGTTTGGGGAGACCCGGGAGACCCCCGGGTTTGGGGAGAACCCCCCGGGTTTGGGGAGACCCCCGGGTTTGGGGAGACCCCCGGGCCTGGGGAACCCGTGGGTTTGGGGAGACCCCCCGGGTTTGGGGAGACCACCCGGGCCTGGGGAGACCCCCGGTTTGGGGAGACCCCCGGGTTTGGGGAGACCCCCAAAATTCAGAGGAAGGGCCTGAGAGGCTGCACGACCCCGGGAGAGCCCCGGGTCTGGGGGGTTTTGGGGGGGCTGAGGGATCCCCCCATAGCGCCCCAGAGATCCCCAAACACCCCTGGGACCCCCGCAGGACGTGGGGAGGGGTCCGTGCCTCGGTTTCCCCCTCCGGCCCACGAAGGGGGGCACAGCCAGAGATGGGTGCGGCGGGGGGGGGGGATCCCAGGGGGGTTCCCCGGTGAGCGGGGGTCCCCGGTGAGGGGGGATCCCCGGTGAGGGGGGGTCCCCGGTGAGGGAGGGTCCCCCCCGTGCCCGCTGACCCCCCGCTGCCCCCCCAGAACGTCCCCCCGGACCTGGCCGTGTGCTGCTTCGTGCTGGAGCAGTCGCTGTCGGTGCGGGCGCTGCAGGAGATGCTGGCCAACAGCTCCGAGATCGGCAGCGAGGTGGGGCGGGGGTGTGGGCCTGGGGGCTGGGGTGTGGGTCTGGGGGCTGGGGTGTGGGTCTGGGGGCTGGGGCGGGGGTGTGGGGCTGGGGGCTGGGGCTGGGGGTCCCCACCCCGCCCTCGGGGGGATCGGGGGGGCCCGCGGGCGTCGGGGGGGCGCCAGGGGTGGTTTGAGGTGCTCAGGAGGGGATTTGGGGGTCCCGGAGGGTGGATTTGGGGGCGCTCGGGGGAGTTTTTGGGATCCCTGGGGGAATTTGGGGTCCTGGGAGGGTTTGGGGGGGTCTCTGGTGTTTTTGGGGTTCCTTGGAGGAGTTTTTGGAGTCCTTGGGGCAGTTTTTTGGGTCCCTGGGGGAGGTTTTGGGTTCCCTGGAGGAGTTTTTTGGGTTCCTGGAGGAGTTTTTAGGGTCCCCGGGGGGGTTTGGGGGTCCCTGGTGTTTTTGGGGGGTCGCAGCCCCCCGTGACCCCCCCTCTTCTCTCCCCCCGCCCACCCAGGGGGTCGATCTGATAAGTGGGTAGGTGCCACCGTGGTGCAGTGACCCCCCCTGAACCCCCAAATCCTCATCCTCACCTTCATCACGCCTCCTCCTCCTCCTCATCCTCACCAACACCCCCCCCCCCAAATTTTGGGGGGCTCTGCCCACCCTGCACCCCCCCCGCATGGACCCAGGTGTCCGGGTGTGCCCCCCACCCCCATTCCCATCCATCCACAGCCCCCAAAATCCGCATGGACCCCAAAAGTGTGAGGGGGGCGGGAGGAGCATGGGGGAGACCCCCAGTGAGGGGACCCCAAACCGATTGGGGGACCCCAAAATCGGGGACCCCAATTTTGGGATCCCAATTTTGGGGAAAACCTCAATATTAAGGGGATCCCAAAATAAAATTTGGGATCCCAATTTCGGGGGGAAGCTTCAATATTGGGGGGACCCCCACAATGGGAGACCCTCGATATTAAGATCCCCAACCTGGGACCCCCCCCCCCCAAATTTGTGGGGACTCGGATGGGGTGACCCCGAAATTGGGGATCTCGACATGGGGTGACCCTGGCACGATGGGGGGCACCCCAAAATGGGGAGCGGCACCCTGAAATTGGGGACCCCAAAATAGAGAGGAGCCCTCGATACGAGGGGGATTCCACCATGAGGGGGACCCCAAAACGAGGGAGGGGTCCAAGGCACGGTGCACCCCAAAACAAGGGCGTGCAACGCACAGGAGACCCCAACACGGGGGACCCCAAAGCAAGGGGGAACCCCAAAACAAAGGGGGGACCCCAAAACAAGGGGGTGCAACGCACAGGAGACCCCAACACGGGGGACCCCAAAACAAGGGGGGACCCCAAAACAAGGGGGACCCCAAAACAAGGGCATGCAACGCACAGGAGACCCCAACACGGGGGACCCCAAAACAAGGGGGGACCCCAAAACAAGGGGGAACCCCAAAACAAAGGGTGAACCCCAAAAACGAGGGGGTGCAACGCACAGGAGACCCCAACACGGGGGGACCCCAAAACAAGGGGGGACCCCAAAACAAGGGGGGACCCCAAAACAAGGGCATGCAATGCACAGGAGACCCCAACACGGGGGACCCCAAAGCAAGGGGGGACCCCAAAGCAAGGGGGACCCCAAAACAAGGGGGGACCCCAAAACAAGGGGGGTGCAACGCACACGGGGCTGTGTCTGAGACATGGAGCCCACTGTTTTGGTTTCCTTTAATGGGGTTCAGGGGTTTTTTTTGAGGGGTGCAGGAGGGGTCAGGGGATTTTGGGGTCCCCTCCTTGACCCCGCCCGTGCCCCCCAAGTCCTCTCAGGGTGGGGGTCACCGGACGCTGCTCTACGGCCACGCCATCCTGCTGAGACACTCGCACAGCGGCATGGTGAGTTTGGGGGGCTTGGGGGGGGCTGTAGGGGTTGGGGGGGGGCTCGGGGAGTTTTGGGGGCCCCCCCAATAACCGCGTGCCCCCCCAGTACCTGAGCTGCCTGACCACCTCCCGCTCGGTCACCGACAAGCTGGCCTTCGACGTGGGGCTGCAGAAGGACGCAGCAGGTGAAAAAACGGGGGGGAGCCCTGAGGTTCCGGGGTCCCCCCCCTCGTTTGGGGGTGAGCTGGCGGTTTGGGGGCGCTGATTTTGGGGGTGACCCCAGGAGAGGCGTGCTGGTGGACGATGCACCCGGCGTCCAAGCAGCGCTCGGAGGGAGAGAAGGTTCGGGTGGGCGACGACCTGATCCTGGTCAGCGTGTCCTCAGAGAGATACCTGGTATGGGGGCACCTGGGGGCACCTGGGGGCACCTGGGGGCACCTGGGGACACCTGGGGGCACCTGGGGATCCCCCAAACCCCCTGACCTGATCCTGGTCAGCGTGTCCTCAGAGAGATACCTGGTATGGGGGCACCTGGGGGCATCTGGGGGCACCTGGGGGCATGTGGGGGCACGTGGGGGCACATGGGGACACGTGGGGACATGTGGGGATCCCCCAAACCCCCTGACCTGATCCTGGTCAGCGTGTCCTCAGAGAGATACCTGGTATGGGGGCACCTGGGGACACCTGGGGGCACCTGGGGGCATGTGGGGACACCTGGGGGCACCTGGGGACACCTGGGGGCACCTGGGGGCACATGGGGACACCTGGGGACACCTGGGGACACCTGGGGGCATCTGGGGGCACCTGGGGGCATCTGGGGGGACATGTGGGGGCACCTGGGGACACCTGGGGGCATCTGGGGGCACCTGGGGACACCTGGGGGCACCTGGGGACACCTGGGGACACCTGGGGACATGTGGGGGCACCTGGGGGCACCTGGGGACACCTGGGGATCCCCCAAACCCCCTGACCTGATCCTGGTCAGCGTGTCCTCCGAGAGATACCTGGTATGGGGGCACCTGGGGGCACCTGGGGGCACCTGGGGACACCTGGGGGCACCTGGGGACATGTGGGGACACCTGGGGGCACCTGGGGGCACATGGGGGCACCTGGGGGCATGTGGGGACACCTGGGGACACGGCCTCTCAGGAGCTCCAGGTCGATGCCTCCTTCCATGCGTCCTGAAATTCGGGATCCCAGTTTTGGGGAGGGACCCCCCAAAATGGGAGACCTTCAATATCAAACCGGGACACCCCTCCACCCCAAATTTGTGGGGACTCGGCCGGGGTGACCCCGAAACTGGGGGATCTCGACATGGGGTGACCCTGGCACGGTGGGGGGCCATGACCCACCCGTGTCCCCCCGTGTCCCCCCGTGTCCCCCCGTGTCCCCCCGTGTCCCAGCACCTCTCCACGGCCTCGGGGGAGCTCCAGGTCGACGCCTCCTTCATGCAGACGCTGTGGAACATGAACCCCATCTGCTCGGGCTGCGAGGAAGGTGACTCCCGGGGGACCCCGGATTGGGGTGGGGGGCGTCCCTCGGGGTGCCCCCAACGCCCCGACCCCTCCCCTGTCCCCAAAATGTCCCCTCAGGTTACGTCACCGGCGGCCACGTCATGCGCCTGTTCACGGCCACATGGACGAGTGCCTGACCCCCACGGCCCCCGAGCAGGGCGAGGAGCGCAGGTGGGGGGACCCCACATTTGGGGTGGGGGGGACGCACACAGGGGGGGGTCCCCAACTCGCTGACCCCCCCCTTGTCACCCCCCAGCAGCGTTGTCAACTACGAGGGCGGCGCCGTGTGCACCCACGCCAGGTCCCTGTGGCGCCTGGAGCCCCTGCGCATCAGGTACGGGGGACACGGGGGACACGGGGGGATACGGGGGGACACGGGGGGACACGGGGGGATACGGGGGACACGGGGGGACACGGGGGGAAACGGGGGGACGCGGGGGGATACGGGGGACATGGGGGACACGGGGGACACGGGGGGACACACGGGGGACATGGGGGACACGGGGGACGCGGGGGGACACGGGGGGACACGGGGGGACATGGGGGGACACGGGGCTGTCACCGCCCCCAGGGACCCTGGGGACACTGCCTGGGGTCCCCCCGTGGAGGCTCGGGGTCCTGGAGTGTCCTCGGCGCGTGTGGCTGTGTCCCCAGCCTGTCAGCACGGCCCGTCCTGGTGTCACCTCTGTGCATCTCCTCATGTCCCCGTGTCCCTGTCACCCGTCATGTCCTCACCCTGTGTCCTCTGTGTCCTGCCGTGTCCCTGTCACCCATCCCTGTGTCCCTGTGTTCCCATGTAGTCGTGTCCTCATGTTCTCATTTCCCCATCCCCGTGTCCCTGTGTCCTAATGTCCCATCCCCGTGTCCTCATGTCCCCGTGTCCCCATGTCCCCGTGTCCCCACATCCCACCCCCGTGTCCCAGCCCCCCCGGTGACAGCGGTGTCCCCCGTGTCCCTCAGCTGGAGCGGGAGCCACCTGCGCTGGGGACAGCCCTTCCGCCTGCGCCACGTCACCACGGGCCGGTACCTGGCGCTGACCGAGGCCGCCGGGCTGGCCATGGTGGAGGCGTCCGCGGCCAGCACGCGCGTGGCCACCTTCTGCTTCCGCGCCTCCAAGGTGGGCTTGTCCCCAGGGTGTCCCAGGGTGTCCCCAGGGTGTCCCCAGGGTGTCCCAGGGTGTCCCAGGGTGTCCCCAGGGTGTCCCCAGGGTGTCCCCAGGGTGTCCCCAGGGTGTCCCCAGCCTGCTCCTGGTCCTGTCCCTGTCCCTGTCCCTGTCCTGGTCCCTGTCCCTGTCCCGACATCACTGGATGTCCCCAGGATGTCCCCAGGGTGTCCCCAGGGTGTCCCCAACCTGCTCCTGGTCCTGTCCCTGTCCCTGTCCCAACATCACTGGATGTCCCCAGTGTGTCCCCAGCCTGCTCCTGGTCCTGTCCCTGTCCCTGTCCCTGTCCCTGTCCCAACATCACTGCGATGTCCCCAGGGTGTCCCCAGGGTGTCCCCAGGGTGTCCCCAGCCTGCTCCTGGTCCCTGTCCTGGTCCCTGTCCCTGTCCCTGTCCCTGTCCTGGTCCCTGTCCCTGTCCCGACATCACTGCGATGTCCCCAGGGTGTCCCCAGGGTGTCCCCAGGGTGTCCCCAGCCTGCTCCTGGTCCTGTCCCTGTCCCTGTCCCTGTCCCTGTCCCAACATCACTGCGATGTCCCCAGGGTGTCCCCAGCCTGCTCCTGTCCCTGTCCCTGTCCTGGTCCCTGTCCCTGTCCCTGTCCCGACATCACTGGATGTCCCCAGGATGTCCCCAGCCTGCTCCTGCTCCCCGTCCTGCTCCTGTGCTGCTCTTCACCCCAGTCCCCACCCTTCTCCCTGCCCCCAGTCTGGATCCTGGTGCCCATCCTGCCCCTCCTGACCCCTCCTGTGCCCCCCAACCCCGCAGGAGAAGCTGGAGACGACCCCCAAAAGGGACATCGAGGGCATGGGGCCCCCCGAGATCAAGTACGGGGAGTCCCTTTGCTTCCTGCAGCACAGCAACAGCGGCCTCTGGGTCACCTACGCCGCCCCCGACCCCAAAGCCCTGCGCCTCGGGCTGCTCAAGAGGAAGGTGGGCTCGGGGGGATCCCCAAAAACCCCGGGGGGGGCTCTGGGGGGCAGTTTGGGGAGTTTGGGGGTGTTCTGGGGAGTTTTGGGGTGTTCTGGGGAGTTTCAGGGGCTTTTGAGAGCTCCAAGAGGCACTCAGATGGGTCGGGGGGGGCTTTGGGGGGCCGGTATTTGGAGTCTTTGGGGTTTTGGAGGGTCTTTGGGGTCCTCAAAATGTGCTGGGGTGTTTCTGGAGGGGCTTTGGGGGGGAGTTTTGGAGGGTTTTGGGGAAATCCTGAGGGGTTTGAGAGGGATTTGGGACTCTCAGCAGCACCGGGCTGGCTCTGGAGAGGCTCTGGAACATTCTTTGGGGTGTCTTTGAGAGTTTTGGGGAGTCCCCGTGGGTTGGGGGTGGTCTCCAGGTGTTTTGGGGTCCCCTCTGACCGCTCCTTGTCCCCCCGAAGGCCATCCTGCACCAGGAGGGGCACATGGACGACGCGCTGACCCTGGCCCGCTCCCAGCGCCAGGAGTCGCAGGCAGCTCGGATGGTCTTCAGCACCACGGGGCTCTACGGGACCTTCATCAGGTTTGGGGGGTCCTGGGGGTGTCAGAAGGGCCGGGGGGGCCCTGGGGGTGTTTCAGAAGGTCCGGGGGGGTCTTGGGGGGGTCTCAGAAGGTCCGGGGGGCTCCCGGGGCTGGGGGACCACGAGGATGATCTCCAACACCCCAGAGCCTTCATCTGCCCTGGGGATCCGGGGACTGTCCGGGGGGTCCGGGGGAGTTTCGGGGGCGTCGTTGGGGTGGTCCTGGTGGTCTGACCCCCTCCCCAGGAGCCTGGACAGCCTGCGGGGCCGCCCCCGGGGGTCTCCGCCGCCCACCCTGCCCATCGCCGCCGTCATCCTCAGCCTGCGGGACCTGATCGGGTACTTCGAGCCGCCGCCCGCCGAGCTGCGCCACGAGCAGCGCCAGGGCCGCCTGCGCGCCCTGCGCGCCCGCCAGAGCCTCTTCCAGCAGGAGGTGCGACCCCCGGGACCCCTCCCCGCTTTAACTCGGCCCCAGGCCTCCCGCCGCTTGGCGCGGCTCGGGGGGCGCCGCCGGCTCCGGGCGCTCTGGGGCTGCCTCGTCTCCCAGCAGGAGATGGGACCCCCGCCCCGCCGGGACCCCTCCCCAGATTGGGGAGGTCGCAGGGGGTCGTGGAGGGTCTCAGAGTGGGGGTCCTGACTTTGGGGGCGTCGCAGTTTGGGGAGGGGTCTGACGGTGCCACCCCGACTGCGGGGGCTGCTGGCACTGGTGCCGGTTTGGGGGTCCCGGGATGCTGGGGGGTGTCCCAGTTTGGGGTCCCAGTCTGGGGGTCCCGGGGGTTTTTGGGGTCCCCCCCGGGGGTCTCACAGCCCCTCGTGGCCCGCAGGGGATGCTGACGCTGGTGCTGGTTTGGGGATCCCAGGATGCTGGGGGGTGTCCCAGTTTGGGGTCCCGGTCTGGGGATCCTGGGGGGTTTTGGGGTCCCAGTCTGGGGGTCCCGGGGGGTTTTGGGGTCCCAGTCTGGGGGTCCCGGGGGTTTTTGGGGTCCCGCCCGGGGGTCTCACGGCCCCTCGCGGCCCGCAGGGGATGCTGACGCTGGTGCTGAGCTGCATCGACCGCCTGAGCGCCTACAGCACCGCGGCGCAGTTCGGGGAGGCCGCGGGCGAGGAGGCGGCGGCCGCCTGGAAGGAGATCGTCAACCTGCTCTACGAGCTGCTGGGTGCGGCCGTGGGGCAGCCGTGGGGCAGATATGGGGGGCTGTGGGGCAGATATGGGGGCTGTGGGGCAGATATGGGGCAGATATGGGGGCTGTGGGGTAGATATGGGGGCTGTGGGGCAGATACGGCGCAGATATGGGGGGGCTGTGGGGCAGCCGTGGGGCAGATATGGGGCAGATATGGGGGCTGTGGGGTAGATATGGGGGCTGTGGGGCAGATATGGGGTGTCTATGGGGTCAGGGCTGTGCTATGGGTCAGGGGCTGTGCTGTGGGGCAGGGCTGTGCCATGGGGCAGATATGGGGTATCTATGGGGTCAGGGGCTGTGCCGTGGGGCAGGGGCTGTGCCATGAGGCAGATATGGGGTATCTATGGGGTCAGGGGCTGTGCTGTGGGGCAGGCCCTGTGCCATGGGGCAGATATGGGGTATCTATGGGGTCAGGGGCTGTGCTGTGGGGCAGGCCCTGTGCTATGGGGCAGATATGGGGTCAGGGGCTGTGCTATGGGGCAGGCCCTGTGCCATGGGGCAGCGCCGTGGGTCTCTGAGCCCCATTCCGTGTCCCCCCAGCCTCGCTGATCCGAGGGAACCGAGCCAACTGCGCCCTGTTCTCCACCAACCTGGACTGGCTGGTCAGCAAACTGGACAGGCTGGAGGCCTCCTCGGGTCAGTGGGGCAGCCCCGGGGGGCTCCTGTGGGGCTGGGGGCTCTCCTGTGGGGCTGAGAACCCTCCTGTGGGGCTGGGAGCTGGGCACCTTCAGGGGGCTGCAGACCCTGCTTTGAAGCTGAGGAGGTTCCTGTGGGTCTGGGGTCTCCCCGTGGGGCTGGGGTCCCCCCGTGGGGCTGACGCCGTGCCGTGGGGCTGACGCCGTGCCGTGGGGCTGCCCCACCCCTCAGGCATCCTGGAGGTGCTGTACTGCGTGCTGATCGAGAGCCCCGAGGTGCTGAACATCATCCAGGAGAACCACATCAAATCCATCATCTCCCTGCTGGACAAGCACGGCCGCAACCACAAGGTGGGCGGGGCTCAGGTGTGCCCGGGTGTGCCTGGGTGTGTCTGGGTGTGTCCCTGGGTGTGTCCCAGGTGTGCCTGGGTGTGCCTGGGTGTGTCCCAGGTGTCCCTGGGTGTGTCCCAGGTGTGCCTGGGTGTCCCTGGGTGTGTTTGGGTGTGTCCCCAGGTGTCCCCAGGTGTGCCTGGGTCTCCCTGGGTGTGTCCCCAGGTGTGCCTGGGTGTGCCTGGGTGTGTCCCAGGTGTGCCTGGGTGTGTCCCTGGGTGTGTCCCTGGGTGTCCCTGGGTGTGTCCCTGGGTGTGTCCCAGGTGTCCCTGGGTGTGTCCAGCTTGTTACCTGTGCTCAGGTGTGCTCGTATCCCACCCCAAAATGGCCCTGTGCCAGCCAGGTTTGAGTTTGTGTGAGCTCAGGTGTGTCCCAGGTGTCCCCAGCTGTGCTCAGGTGTCCCCAGACATGCCCAGACATGCCCAGGTGTGTCCCCAGCTGTCCCCAGGCATGCCCAGGTGCTCTCAGGTGTGTCCCCAGCTGTCCCCAGCTGTCCCCAGGTGTGCCCAGGTGTGCCCAGGTGTCCTCAGGTGTCCCCAGGTGTCCCCAGCTGTCCCCAGGTGTCCCCAGGTGTGCCCAGGTGTCCTCAGGTGTCCCCAGCTGTCCCCAGCTGTCCCCAGGCGCGCTCAGGTGTGCCCAGGTGTGTGCCCAGGTGTCCCCAGGTGTCCCCAGGTGTCCCCAGGTGTGTCCCCAGCTGTCCCCAGGTGTGCCCAGGTGTCCCCAGGTGTGCCCAGGTGTTCCCAGGTGTGTCCCCAGCTGTCCCCAGCTGTGCTCAGGTGTCCCCAGCTGTCCCCAGGTGTGCCCAGGTGTGCCCAGGTGTGCCCAGCTGTCCCCAGGTGTGTGCCCAGGTGTGCCCAGGCGCGCTCAGGTGTGCCCAGGTGTCCCCAGGTGTCCCCAGCTGTCCCCAGGTGTGCCCAGGTGTGTCCCCAGGTGTCCCCAGGTGTCCCCAGGTGTGCCCAGGTGTGCCCAGGCGCGCTCAGGTGTGCCCCTGCAGGTGCTGGACGTGCTGTGCTCGCTGTGCGTGTGCAACGCCGTGGCCGTGCGCTCCAACCAGAACCTGATCACCGAGAACCTGCTGCCGCGCCGCGACCTCCTGCTGCAGACCGGCATGGTCAACTACGTCACCAGGTGGGGCCCGGGGGGGCCGGGGGGAGATTGGGGGCTCTCAGGGTGGAATTTGGGGTTCCCAGGTGGGATTTGGGCTCTCAGGATGGAATTTGGGGGTCCCCGGGTGGGATTTACATTCTCAGGATGGAATTCGGGGTTCCCCGGGCGAGCTCCGGGCTCTCCAGGGTGGAATTCAGGGTTCCCCGGGTGGGATTTACATTCTCAGGATGGAATTCGGGGTTCCCCGTGTGGGATCTGGGCTCTCCAGGATGGAATTCGGGGTTCCCCGGGTGGGATTTACATTCTCAGGATGGAATTCGGGGTTCCCCGGGCGGGCTCCGGGCTCTCCAGGATGGAATTCGGGGTTCCCCGGGTGGGATCCGGGCTCTCCAGGATGGAATTTGGGGTTCCCCGGGTGGGATTTACATTCTCAGGATGGAATTCGGGGTTCCCCGGGTGGGCTCCGGGCTCTCCAGGATGGAATTCAGGGTTCCCTGGGTGGGATTTACATTCTCAGGATGGAATTTGGGGTTCCCCGGGTGGGATTTGTGCTCTCCAGGGTGGAATTCGGGGTTCCCCGGGTGGGCTCCGGGCTCTCCAGGGTGGGATTCGGGGTTCCCTGGGTGGGATTTGGGCTCTCCAGGATGGAATTCGGGGTTCCCCGGGTGGGATTTACATTCTCAGGATGGAATTCGGGGTTCCCCGGGTGGGATTTGGGGCTCTCAGGATGGAATTTGCACTCTCAGGTTGGGGTTTGGGGTTTTCCAGGGTGGGATTCAGGGTTCCCCGGGTGGGCTCCGGGCTCTCCAGGATGGAATTCGGGGTTCCCCGGGCGGGCCCCGGGCTCTCCAGGATGGAATTCAGGGTTCCCCGGGTGGGATTTACATTCTCAGGATGGAATTCGGGGTTCCCCGGGCGGGCTCCGGGCCCCGGGGGTGTCCTTTGCGAGTTCCCCCGGGGGTCCCCCCATCGCTGACCCCGCCGCTGTCTCAGCGTGCGCCCCAACCTGTTTGTGGGCACGGCGCCGGGCTCCACGCAGTTCCGCTGCTGGTACTTCGAGGTGGCGGTGGAGCGGGTGCAGCCCTTCGTCACGCCCGTGCCCACCCACCTGCGCGTGGGCTGGGGGGCGGCCGGGGGCTTCCGGCCCGCGCCGGGGGGCGGCTCGGGCTGGGGGGGCAACGGAGCCGGCGACGACCTCAACTCCTTCGCCTTCGATGGGCTCCACCTGTGGACAGGTGAGGGGGGCGCCCGGGACCCCCCGGGAACCCCCTGATCCCCCCACGCTTCCCTGAGCTCTGGGGCCCCTTTTGTCCCCCTGTGACCCCCCCAGTCCCCCTGATCCCCCCACGCTTCCCTGAGCTCTGGGGCCCCTGTGACCCCCTGTGACCCCCCCCAGTCCCCCTGATCCCCCCACGCTTCCCTGAGCTCCGGGGCCCCTGTGACCCCCCCGGGAACCCCCTGATCCCCCCACGCTTCCCTGAGCTCTGGGGCCCCTGTGACCCCCCCGGGAACCCCCTGATCCCCCCACGCTTCCCTGAGCTCTGGGGCCCCTGTGACCCCCCCGGGAACCCCCTGATCCCCCCACGCTTCCCTGAGCTCTGGGGCCCCTGTGACCCCCCCGGGAACCCCCTGATCCCCCCACGCTTCCCTGAGCTCCGGGGCCCCTTTTGTCCCCCTGTGACCCCCCCCAGTCCCCCTGATCCCCCCCAGTCCTGACCCCCCACCCCCAGACCTCTGGGAGCGCCCCAGGCTCCTGTCGCCACCATGTCCCTGTCCCCTGGGACCCCCTGACCCCTATGAGACCCCCCTGAGACCCCTATGAGACCCCTATGAGACCCCTGAGACCCCCCTGACCCCTCTGAGACCCTCCTGAGACCCCTATGAGACCCCTGAGACCCCCCTGACCCCTCTGAGACCCCTCTGAGACCCCCCCTGGCCCCTCTGAGACCCCCTGACCCCTCTGAGACCCTTCTGACCCCTCTGAGACCCCTGAGACCCTCCTGAGACCCCTATGAGACCCCTCTGAGATCCCTCTGACCCCTATGAGACCCCTGAGACCCCTCTGAGACCCCTATGAGACCCCTCTGACCCCTCTGAGACCCCTGAGACCCCTCTGAGACCCCCCTGGCCCCTCTGAGACCCCTCTGACCCCTCTGAGACCCCTGAGACCCCTCTGAGACCCCCCTGGCCCCTCTGAGACCCCTCTGAGACCCTTCTAACCCCTCTGAGACCCCTCTGACCCCTCTGAGACCCTTCTGACCCCTCTGTCCCCCCCCGTCCTCTCTGAGACCCCCCCTGACCCCTCTGAGACCCCTTTCCCTGTCTCCCCTGACCCCTCTGTCCCCCCCTGACCCCTCTGTCCCCCCCATCCCCTCTGAGACCCCTTTCCCTGTCCCCCTGACCCCGGTGTCCCCTCAGGGGGGGTCCCCAAGGCCGTGGGGTCCCCTCAGCGCCGGGCTCTGGCCGGGGGGGACGTGGTCAGCTGCTGCCTGGACCTGGGGGTCCCCAGCGCCTCCTTCCGCCTCAACGGGGCCCCGGTCCAGGGCGTCCTGGAGGGCTTCAACCTCGACACCCTCTTCACACCCGTGGCCAGCTTCTCGGCGGGGGTCCGGTGAGGGGGGACACCCCGAAACTGGGGGGGACAACCCGAAACTGGGGGGTGGGACACCCCGAAACTGGGGGGACACACAGAAACTGGGGGGTGGGACACCCCGAAACTGGGGGCTGGGACACCCTGAAACTGGGGGTGGGACACCCCGAAACTGGGGGGGGACAACCCGAAACTGGGGGCTGGGACACCCTGAAACTGGGGGCTGGGACACCCTGAAACTGGGAGGTGGGACACCCCGAAACTGGGTGGGACACCCTGAAACTGGGGGGACACACAGAAACTGGGGGGGACACCCTGAATTTGGGGGCTGGGACACCCCGGAAATGGGGTGGGATTTGGGGTTCTCAGGGTGGGATTTGGGGTTCCTGTGGGTCCGGGGCTCACTCCGGGTGCCCCCCGTGCCCCCCAGGCTGCGGTTCCTGCTGGGGGGATCTATGGGGTTTCTATGGGTTTCAATGGATTCAGGGGTCCCTATGGGGTTCCTATGGGGTTCCTATGGGGTCCCTATGGGGTTCCTATGGGGTTTCTATGGGTCTCTATGGATTCAGGGGTCCCTGTGGGGTCCCTGTGGGGTCCCTGTGGGGTTCCTATGGGGTTCCTATGGGGTTTCTATGGGTCTCTATGGATTCAGGGGTCCCTGCGGGGTTCCCGTGGGTCCGGGGCTCACTCCGGGTGCCCCCCGTGCCCCCCAGGCTGCGGTTCCTGCTGGGGGGTTCCTATGGGTTCCAGTGGATTCAGGGGTCCCTATGGATTCAGGGGTCCCTGCGGGGTCCCTGCGGGGTTCCCGTGGGTCCGGGGCTCACTCCGGGTGCCTCCCGTGCCCCCCAGGCTGCGGTTCCTGCTGGGGGGATCTATGGGGTCCCTATGGGGTTTCTATGGGGTTTCTATGGGTTCCAGTGGATTCAGGGGTCTCTATGGATTCAGGGGTCCCTGTGGGGTCCCTGCGGGGTCCCTGCGGGGTCCCGTGGGTCCGGGGCTCACTCCGGGTGCCCCCCGTGCCCCCCAGGCTGCGGTTCCTGCTGGGGGGTTCCTATGGGTTCCAGTGGATTCAGGGGTCTCTATGGGGTTCCTATGGGGTTCCTATGGGG